>JAGVSQ010000137.1:0-51862 GCA_022683975.1 Rhyacophila evoluta
CGAACTAAAAAAAGAAAGAAATAAAAGCTTATATAAAAACAAGACGATTCTGTGAAGTAAGTTTTTTTTACATCTAGAAGAAATAATTTTTCGGGGCCTCGGAATATTGCTATCATATTTAGAGGAGGTCTGTGGCACAAAAAAATATGGAAAACGTTGCTCTAGCGATATTAAGTAAATTATGGTGCTTAAATATTAGATTGATAAACGTCCTAACAATACCAAGGTCTGTTTATCCCAAATAATGTTTGTGGTTGATATTTAAAAAAGATCACTCAACCTAGAAATGCGTCTAGATGTTTTTTACAGAAAGAACTCCCATAGTATTATAATCGATAGTTAGTCCCGATCTAACAAACATACGTTTAGTATCTAAATATGTATCAGTGTTTAATATTATAATGCTTCTAATTCGCGTCGAGCCGGTCTCATGCAAATCACCCCCGACGCTCTCCTCCCGGGCGGCGCTGATAAAACATGCATCAAAGGAGATTGCCGCCCACCCCATTCTGTCCCTACCGCCCGTTTTAACCCGCCCCGGGATTATCCGCCCTTTCCACAGCCCTAACGAGGGAACGGGTATTTTATTTTCCCGGGTATTTGTGATGAAAAGGGCTGGTTTTAGGATTTTCGGACTCCTTATTGGCATCGTCAGTAGCAAGCAGTGGCTGTCATATATCAACTTCTGTTGGCATGCTATTCCTCAAAAATTTCACTGATTTATTTTCCATACGAGTATAGTTATCGCAGTGACGCAACGATTTTTTGAAATTTAATAATTTTTACGACCTTCCATTCATTGTTTTGTTCCTCATCTAATTAAAAATCAATTTTCTCACCATATAGTATATCGAAATTTCATTCATATTTTAAGTGATAACGAAAATGATAACTTATCCAGATAGAATTAATTACTTCGGTTTTTTCAACTCGAGAGCAGTGTTAAAAAATAATCCGACTACATATTTGCATATACTTTTTTTAAAGAATTTATATTAAAGTAATAATAAACAACTTTATTTCAAACTAATTGTTCTTGTATGTTTGTCGGAAATGATTTTGAACTCAAAATTATATCGACTTCTCGTAATGATTCATTATCAGATCAGTTTGGAAGAGGTTAGCGGTGGATAAAGACCTCTCTTACCTCGTTTTAATATTTAAAACTTTCAAATAGGTTATATTGCCACTTGAGAGTTACGTAGGTAGTATGTCAGTCTAGTGACCTCTCTGTCCGCCGTTGGAACTTTATTTGTCTCTTGGGTAATTCTGGACGATGTATAATTTTTGTCATAATATTTGTTATAACTTGTCCGATGATTGTTTTTGTTTAATATATTTGTGCCTTTTCAATCTCCTTGTTTGTTTCCGACGAATCGATCTGGAATTATTTAACAGTTTTTTACACGGTATAAGAATTTTTTATTTTTTAATATCGGTATTATTTGTGTTGATTATAATTGAATTGTAGGCTTTCATATTGGTATTCTTTATAGAAGGCGTCTGTATTACAATATAACGGAAGTTCAATTAAATGCTACTGCAGTCCATCAATATCCACCAGTTTGTGAATTCAGTCCTGTGTAGCTCGCACACCCTCGAAAATCCATTCGAAACCATCTTGCCGACCCCGCCGCGCCGAATCATCCCTAATTTGAATTTCCTTCGCATCCCCCGCCAAAATAACATCGTCCGCTCACTCTTATGGAAATATTTCCATCCCTCCTATCCTCCCGATCGCCCTCCTTAGAACTCACCCTCCTGGCTCGACTATATCCGTCTCTACCCTCGGTCCATACATCTCTTTTCCTCTCCTTACCTCTTAAAGTCACGCTTCTAAATATTTCCATCTCGTTTTTCCGCGCGAAAATTTTATTCTTTCTCTTTCGTAGAATCCTGCTTAGAAAATATCACCCCCACTACATTTCGCTCTCTTTTTCGCAACCATTATTATTATTATTACCATGCCTATTCTGATCGCGATGCAGCCTCCGAGTGCCGCGTCCCTCTCGCACCCGGTTACGTTTCGTTTTTCCTCTTCGTCTCCAACACTCTTCGGAAGATGTACGCGTATTGTGGTAGGTATTCTCCCGCCCTAACTTCACCCTCCCTCCCCTTTACCCACAATGGTGCTGACTCACATTACAATAACCTGAAAATGGACGCATGGTATAGTTCTATCAATATTCTTTGAAATCTCTCCTAATAACCGAATGCCAGCATCCGGAGTGTTTACTCTGTACTTACGCTTTGGATTGTTTTCTTTAATAAGAGATCATCTTAACCATGAAAAGCTTTTGTGTTAGTTGGAGAAAATGTGTGTATCATTCTCAATTTTGTATATTCGCTTTAATGTACTACACTTAAATATTAGAAGTGGCTATAAATATAACAGTTACGCTATAATTTTTTTATTTTAGCGTATTCCTGATTAATCCGCATTTATGAATTTTCATTGCAATTTTAATCTGGTATGATATTAATTTTAGATTTAAAGTATTTTTTTTGTGTGTGGTATTATGCTACTTATAAATGTAAAACTAAAGTTTTAAAAATGTATACAGCTTGATGACGCTGAAAGACGAAATTTTTGTAACAAATAATCATCGTTTTTCAATACTTATTTCTAATGGACTGTAGTTTCATCAACAGTTTTATACGTATATTTATGTGATTATGGTATGTATTATAAATTGGTAGTATCGACTAATTAAAATCAATTTAAAACTCAAAACTATTATACTTAAAAAAAAATTATACATCGTTACGTTACGTGAAGATATTCCAAGACGAAACCCGGGTCGCAAAGTCCCATGCATATAAAAAGTTTATAAAAATCAAATCGTTTTGAATTTTCTTTTTCGACGTATTTAAAAAAAATGTTTACCGGTATTTTTGACACTTTGTGCCAATGTCAAAAAGTGACACATATTTCGGGACAAAATCCAATTATATCTATCGGCAGAGGTCGTTTGGTCCGAGTGTTGACTAAAAATTTGTCATTTTTAAATCGCTAAAAAATTGGCACCCCGCTTGGTCATTATATTTAAAATATAATATTCTCGGTAAATTATGTATAAAACAAAAAAATACTGTAGTTGTAAATCACAAAATTATTGAAAACTTTGTGAGTTTGTGGGTTTTTTCGCATTTTCGTCCGTTATAATCAATTAATCGCTATCAACCATGAAATCAATAATTATTATATAACATAGTTAATAATTATACATATCTGCAGGCTTGCAGTTCTACAAGTCCGCATTAAATGGTAATCGACTATTCTAAAATTCATACCGTCATTCGTTACCCGGTTTAGCGTGTCTATATCTTCAAACTGTATATTTCAGTAAATGTTTTCAAACGGTTTGTTTGTATACCTACTCCAATTAATATAAAAAAATGGTAATAATGCAGATTTTCAGTAGTATCCTCAAAGCTAGACCGTCGTAAATAATCTCTTTTAACAATATATCTCATTCTTTTCGATTATTTTTTTTTTAACGAAAATCTTTGCTTACTATATATACATATAAAACAAAGTAACCAGGGAAAAAAATTGAGATCCTACAATTATCCATATTGTAAATGAATTTTATCCAACCACCTTCAATCCGAGTGTAAAGTACTCACATATGAATCTTCACGATATAAAGAAGATATATGCTTGGTCTTATCTCATTTTCACTGGTTTTCTGGTTTGTCAAACTTTTTCGAACTTGTGATATTACATTTACATCGTCTTTTAATATTCGAAGTCCTTTTCCGTTACATATATGTATATGAAAAGTATTGAAACCTTCTCAAATGCATACTAACAAAACTATTGTTAACGTTAAACATATTTCCTTATAGATGTCATTTTCCTGCAAATAGGATACAAAGGTTTATGTAGGCTGGCAGTGGGGCGGGAATAGCCTGATGTAAGTTGCGAAGAGGGGATGGGGGTGGCGTTTCTATGGAAACCCAGCAACCGTCGTAGTAGCATATGCATGTGTTTAGGTAGACCTATAATGGGAATATTTTGCGATGTTTTTCTTGGTTGCTTTCGAACAGTTGTTTTCTTTTGTTTTCCATATTTTTCGCCAGTGTGCACTATTGATTTTCTTTAGCGACCAAATTAAATAAATTTTAATAGTTGCTTTGTTAATATTCATTTGACTCAGTATATTACTGTCCTTCATAATTTTGATGTTATTTATTCGTGTTCAAGTATTTGACATATTAGTCTAAATATTTAACTCAGGCAGTTTAGCGAATTTGTGACCGATATACAATATACAATAATACAGAACTGATTTAAAAATGTGGAAATCAGTGATTGATATCCGTGCGGTATCTCCTTATTTATGTCAACTGCATGCTTAAAAACAAAGATTTTTCTGTTCAATGGAGATTTACTATTGTGGATATGTTAGTAATTTATCATAACAAATCAACCGATTGTAACGAAGAAATGAAGCAAATTTATCCGATAAATTATTGGTTGTTTGATAAAAAGAATGTTCTACGGCAAAATCTTCATCTACTTTTGAAACATTACTTCGTATTTGTTTATATGAATGTATACAGGTTTATGCTTTATTTCGTAAATCGAATATTCATTATTACATAATGTATAATCTATTGTCGAGGGTGGAAAACTGTGGTCAATCGGAATACAATTTTTCAATATGTATATCAATGGGGAAAACAAACACCGAATGAAAGTTTGCTCAATGTTTTTGAAATTAAATATAATATAATAACACATATTTTTTGCTGTTACATATCCCGATAGATTATCTAATCCAATATATTTGATGGTTTTCTATTCACCGCAAAAATCGCTGACGATTTTCATCATGTGAAAAAAGTGGACATTTTTATTTTAAAAGATAAATGATTTATGTACACGTTGAAGAAATATTAAGAGAATCTGATTTTTACATTTCATGCATTTAAATACTTGGGTTGATAACGAGTGTTTAAGACTTGAATAAAAGTCTCCAGGCGCCAGTCGCTGGAAATTAGAAATCTATTATGATACCTTTGCCTTAATATTATGGAACGATGTCGGCGACACGTAAGTAATTTTTTGATTAGCATTGCAAAGCTCGGGGATTGTCAGGCAGAAGACGCCGAGTTTGCGACACTCGCGAAAGTTAATTGCAGCTTTTCTCTGCATATTATTTGCATTTGGGGGCGCGTAGCTTGCGCTGCACAATGTCGTTTAAACGCAGGTGCATATTATGATTTATTATTAATTTAATTACTGAGCACGTATTCACCGGCATACACTGTGTTAATATTAATAATGACGGGTACAAATCGTTTTTTTACGAATATTTATAAAAACGAATTAATCAGTCCGAATGATTGAATATACACGTCTATTTGTTTTTATTGGTGTCTTCTGTGTTGTTAAATTTGTCTCTTAGTTAATTATTCCCCGTCTCACTACGCCAATTATCCTCTATTTTATTATTTTTTACTGTCATATTGTTCTTCACAACACTTCATATTCGATGTCAGCAACCTAACCTAACCTAACCTAACCGCAACGTTTGTATTGCAAATTGTGATAGCACGTGTACTGTACCAAATTTAAGTACCTACTTACGGTGTAAGACGATAACTATTAGAAAATATTTTGAGTGAACAAGTATGTTCGGATTATTAAAAGTATATGAAATTCGAGACTCGCACAATTATATGTAGATTGCAAACTTTAATTTTGTGGACTATCCCGATATTAAACACATTTTATTTAGAGTTTGACAATAAACAAAATGGGTCCACCCAGTCTTCAGTTGAAAGCAAAGTCTACTACTGCAAGGTGTACTACCACCTAATAAAAAGTTTATTCTATTTTTATGTAGGTACGGCATGTCATGCTTTCAACCCTCTCGCTGCGGAGCGGTGCGTGCACTTGACACCCGGTCTAATTGCTTGTTGCCTTTGTTCTTAACTGCTTTACCTCCTACAGCCAGCCCTTCCACCTCCTTCTCGGCCAGAGTATACGAATTTAGAATATTTACGAGGGGGGGGGGTTACGGAATCGCTGAGCCCCCAGTAACTTCAAATATATTTTTGTGAGTAAATGGTATTTTCTGCATAAATAAGTATTTTTTCGTTGAACGATAAAATTCAACCAGAAACAGTGTATTTATTCTTGCTACACTAGTTTTGTAAATGAATATAACCAAAATACGATCCATAGTAACAACAATCCTAGATAACAATAAATATACCGCTTTTAATATATGATGCGTAAGTGTGTTTACTGGTATATAGCAGTGGTCTCCAAACTTTTTAGCCTATGGGCCACACTGACTTCTCCACTATGTCCCAAGGGTCAAGTCCTTGCTAGCTGGCTCATCATACCAACATACAGTTTCACTTCATCTAAGTTTTCTCGTTTTTTAGCTCCCATACCGCCCAAATGTTTTTTTTCAGATTTTATAGTTTCTGCTTTTTTATGTCTCGCACTAGACTAGATTGTACATTTTACAATGTTATCAAACTAAACTATGGCGGGCCAGATACCGGGAATGGTCGGGGGACGGATTGGAGATGCACAAGGGTCGGTGTTGGCCCGCGAGCCGTAGTTTGGATATACCTGGTATAGAAAATAATTATATGCGGTTACAACTAAAGCTATATGTAATATAATATCATCACAGATGTGAGTGCGTGACTTGTTAACGCTGTATTTCGAGTATTGAGCAATTGTCTGAACAAATCTTCGTGAAAAATAATATCTCAGATTCATATTATAGAGATTGTCTCAATTTTGGGATGGGCATGGTTAAAAAGACACATTATATTCTATACATACCTCTCAAATGCTGTCTGTCCTTTGCAAAGGCTTTGTTATGGGAAGTTACAATCTTTTTCCTGTACCATTCTGTACAATTCTCTATCTTTTATGTAGGATTACTAGAAATAGACATGTAGGTCTAGTTACTTAATCTCACGTCTTAAACATATTTTTAAATTAACCGCGTTTAATATTGGTGTATTTTTTGTATGTTCAGTGAAGAATGATAATACCATTCTATAGACAAACTATTGTGGTTGTATTTGTAGTTTTTCCTCTCAAAAGTGTTAGCGAAAATAAAAACTACGCTTGCGTGAATGTTCATTCGCGTTGATCCGGAAGTAGTCAGAGTCCCGGAGAGGGCCAATTGAAGGGACGATAAGCTGTCAACTTCAACGCTATGCAGTGCTGTGCGATTGGCTGTCATTACCCACGCAAATACTTCCTCAGATTAGAGGGTGCTTGGTGCCACGACAGCTTTCCACCTCTGCAGTGCCACCTTTGAGAGTTTAATCATACAAAGCAGAGGCTTTCAATCCCAAGATTACGCATTTTTATATGTTGTCAATATAAGGATATTTCAAATGTGAGTATTTAGTGTGAATAGCCAGTGCTTTTTACGAATTTTCTTAATCAGTTAACCATGCACTGATTTTGTGGATAATCGGATAATCGGATAATCGGGCACATTAAACTCACTAATAATGCCTTTGTAATATTCAATACGAGTAACGCTAAACATTTTGAGTACTATAGCATGTACCACCAGTGAGACTGCTGAGATCATTGATTACCACGCAGCATTCGCATCTTGAAGCAACTAGACACGTCCATCTCCTCTTATTGCTCTACGAGTATGAAGAATTGTTTAATTTTTATTATAGTTTCTTCTGTAAATACATTTTCAATCTTCGTATGTGTTACATTGCATCCGCGCTTGGTACGGTTGCAAAATACTTGGCTAAAACTAAAATAGTACACATCGGAAAGTAAATTAATGAACACTCCACTCAAGTCCATATTTCACAGGAATTATCAAGTTAGGTAAGAGAGAGGTTGAATTTGCAAGAGGTAGGAAAGAAACGATATCGATTAGGATTCTTAATTCAATATTTTCGCGATACTAAAACATCGGCTTCATTTTTAAAGATATTTTAGTAATTCAAATTAAATATAACATATATTGCAATAAAAAAATACACACACGCTTATTTGTAAGTGAGCGCAGTAATATATATAGTGTTATCCTTTAAATACGTGCTATCATTCACGAGTGCTAATCACTTCTCTCCATTCATTTTGTCCTTGTCTACGTAAAACAAAAGGAGTATCGCTGCGATTCTCTTCTGTAAGATATGTACGAAATTATCCGGGGGTGTATTTGCATGTATGTCTCTGAATGCGGCGCCAAATGAAATAAGCACTGCCATCGATGTTAAGAGACCATTCTAAGAATATGGATTCAAGTGCCTCAAACCAAGGAAACAATATAATTAAACCACCAACAGTCCTTACATATGTTTATGTATACCTTTTGATTGAAATATATTCCCTAAGAAACGTCTAGTTTGAATGACCGGTATTTTTCCTTTTATTTTTATAATAATGCGCGATTATGGACGAATGTGAAAATGTTGTTTTTTTAACCAATAATAAAAAACCTTAATAATTGGCATAATGGCATTCACAGTGTTCCACCAGACAACGGATTTTTTCGTTTATTGACTGGTTGTAATTCATTCATATATTATATACATAATCATACATAAATAAATGTGCGGTATTTTTAATAAACCTGCCAGCATATGATTAGAAATCGGACGCGTTATCTATTGAACCACAGCGGTGTGGCCAAGATTTATGATAATTGCGAATACGTATTTGGCGCCACACGAATAAAATCTTGTGATTTCTTTGTGCAATAAAGTTATATTTCTCTTTACTTATAGTTGAGTTAAATAAATGACGTGTTTTATTTGAGTATCTTCATTATGAAACATTAACTTTTGATTATAGTGAACTGTGAATTGCTTTTGTAAAAAGGTAGCAGAGATATCTCGAGTTCACTCTGCGGGTTAACAATAAGGTTGTGTTGTTTACCTGCATCGCCATAATAATTATTGCCACGAATAACATAGAAGGAGTCGATCTTTGATATTGTGCATTTGCACTAGCGGTATACGAGTGTATGTAGCACGTAACTAGCTTCGAATATACAATAATATGTACGCCTGTGCGGTTGGTATTGTTTCCTAGCCGCTCTCTTCTTCCTACTCAGATGAGCGGCAAGCTCGGCGATTGTTCATTCCGCGCATGTTGTGTCTCTTGGATCCCAGACAAGGAATGTGTCATTTGCATAACCTCTTCATCGCTGGATATCGTTAAATAAATTATTATCTTAACAATTGAGTTCTTTCACACTAATATATACTAATCAATACGACTGTTTACATTGACAAAATGTTCGTTTTGAAATATGTTTCTTTCTCTTCCTCCATGTTTAACCCGTAAGTGATGCATATCAATACCACATGGCGCCGACAAATAATATTTTATTGAAATTATAAATGAAACTATTTAAATGTTTCAAAATATGCAGATTTTTTATTCGCTAACGGCCGCTATATTTTTAAAAAATCTTAAGATTCGGGACCAAGTGTGCATACATAATTTATGTAGCCAATCTAAATCTTATCGCTGAATATGTTTTTTTGCCTCATATTATTTGTATAGTGGATGTATCGAGGGATATATAAAGCTACTTCGAGCAACGTTTTTAAAAAGAAGTGCATATATTTATATGCCACTAGAAAGTATTTTACAATCAGCTGCCAAAATTGTCCGCGACTTATTTGTTGATTCGAATCGACCGCAAAATATAATATAATGTATAAACTTTGTGCGACAGGCTTGGTTAGGAATAAAATTATACGGCAATGAATTCTACAATAAACTGCACAAAGTCTTATTGATCGATTGCAATCGTATACTCCCAATTTAGACTGGAAAACTGGACAAGTTGATTTATTTTTACTGTATTATGAGCAAACAACTAATAGTTAATTCGATGCCCGCAACTAATGAGTTAGAACATGTGTGTGTACGATATACAGTAAGGCAGTGCGTTACCTAAGCAAAGGTCTGAGGTAGGGCCGTCGTTGTCGTGTCGTCCGTATGTAAATGGTGAGTTGTTGCCGCCCGGCGAGCCTGTCGCGCCCTCTATGGACCGCCAACTCTAACGATCCTTCAGCGGAACGACAGCGCTTGCCAACCAATTCAATACAACTTTGTTTTCGCAACTCAATAATGATTAATTTGATATGCAAGCATTCTTATATTTGGTATACAATGAAACAAAATGAGCTAGTTGATGATATTACCAAAGTTTACATGTCTCAAGCTCCATTGAATTTTATAGTTTATTACAACTAAAAAGTATCTCCTATTTTACTTTCTGGGCGTAAATTGTTTTTGTTTAATGCTGGTTGGAATTTATTCTTCAGTGAAATCAGGCAAACTATAAACCTTGAACAAATATGCTACGTATTTTGATTAGATGAGTTGCGACCTCCGGCATCAATGCGTACTCGCTTACTGATTTTCCCACTGTAGCGATGGTATATTCTACATATGTCTGTAAATTAGATAAAACTTAAGAAAATATAAATAATATGATATTCGTTTGCAACTATTTTTATCATTTTGATTCATTGTAATCCGACATGGTATTCTGGAGGAAGTTCATCCTCCGAAAGCTACAAAATATTTTGAAACTGTCTCGCTGGCAATTGATTTTAAATTCAAAATTTTGAATTTAATAAAAAAACACGTTTCATGTTACATACATTTAAATAAATCACTAATCACGTAATCTTGATCAATGCTCGAATGATCTGTGTCAACACTGTGTATTAGTGGTACTTAGTTTTAAAAAATATACTGTATGTATTTTATCATTTAGCTTCCACCGCGTTCTCTGATTTCTGGATCTAGAATTGCACCGATAACTTGAACAACAGCAATAATTGAAAGTCTGCCTTCTCGGATAAGATAAACCAAACTAACTTCAGATACATAGAAACGCAATCAAGTTTTCCAAGTACCCACTTGCTGTATCTACAGAAATTTATGTTTTAGCGTTATTTCGATTGTCCCGAAGTAAATTAGTATACTTTTAACGAACGTGTTGTTGTGGTCTGATTATTAATCTATGTGGGTAAAAGTTTGGAGGCATACTTAAATAAAAAAAAAATATGTTGTCAGTTTAAGCGTATCATCCATATATCAAGCAAAGAATTTCCAAAGATATTTCCGAAAATTACATTTTTTTATGAAGAAAAATAAAATATAACTAATTATACCTCATATTTGATATTGATGTCTGTTTGTCGTCCGCCCACATAACTGCTCATTGTCAAGTTCATTTTAAATGAATGTGTCGGATTTTTCTACTGGGCACATGGAAACGCCGGGCAAAGAGATTTTACAAAAATATCATGTAAATTAAAATCCAACTTGCTCATGAGTGATAAACTAAAATTATGTTTTGTAATATAATATGGAATGCTGGATTATTGTTAATTTGTTTTATTTTGCTTATTTTTCAGACATCGAAAATGGGCCTCGGCGCTGCCGGAGCATTACCTTTGTTCTGTCACAATGGAGACCTGGCACAACCACCCCCTGCCCACATGGGGATCCCACCTTATCAACTAGACAAGGCGGCGATAGGTCAGTACTATATTTTTTTTTACTCATTTGGTTACCGAATGTAGAACAAATACACAACTTAAAAATAATACTCGTTCTTTCAGAACGATTGATGG
Source organism: Rhyacophila evoluta (assembly GCA_022683975.1). NCBI lineage: Eukaryota > Metazoa > Arthropoda > Insecta > Trichoptera > Rhyacophilidae > Rhyacophila > Rhyacophila evoluta. The sequence goes on from JAGVSQ010000137.1 coordinate 11,626, forward strand.
GCACCCGTTTTAACATTTTCTTGATGAATCCACGGGATTTTAATTCGTAATCTCCCAGTGTCGCTGCGAACGGAATTTCCCCACTGAAATATAATATAACGCTTTCTTTGCGGTTCGACTTAATACATGTGTACTGTTTGGAGATAGCCACGTTTTGAAGACTGGTTGGTGTACCTAGTAGATCATGAAATATATGCTCCTGTGGGAAAGCATTGAGTGATGAGAGCGATGAAAATCACATCCGAATCCCAATGAGCGGTGTAGAATGTGACACAGGACTGGCACTCGGCCAATTCGTGCGGCGTTAATATGTCGACCGGCCGACTGTAAGTGCTGCACAGAATGTAAAGCGTGCGTGTTTTGCGTAGCGCCATCCGCCAGATATGCGACTGTCAATGATGATGATGCCTTCTCAAATAGATAGAATTCACCATATAAAATTATTTAAAAAAAACGATCGTAGGATATCATACAAATGTAATTACAATTGGCACGTTTTTTCTTTGTTGTAAATGATTAAATCTAAAGTTGAAGTGTATTTCATTGTAAGTGATTAGAGACCCGAGCCACATGCATGTGTTTGGTTACTGAACCACTGTGTGTAGATTGTTTTTGGGTACAATTTTTTGAGTCGTGTTGTTTTAATTTCAATCACATTCCAAAATTTTTGGCCGTCTGCATGTAATAAATAATATTCGCGAGTACCATAAAGTGCGTTTCACATTTTGTCGTTGGCTGTCGCGCTGTAATAAATTATTTCGTAATTAGGGCTAAGCGAGCGGGCAGAGCGAGCCAGGCTGCTGATGAAATCGCTCGAGACATCCAAGGAGGAGGATGCTTTTGCGATGACGAAATCTTTATTCCTGGAAGTTTATCCTGCAATATTTTAATTCCGATTAGTGGAATCTAGCCAAAGTAAAATACTTCACATCACAATAAAATTGTCGTACATTTCGGTATATGTTATACTATTAAATTACTATATTTTTGTGGATTATTTATACTATATATCTAGTGCGAGTTTACACCAGTCCAACTATATATATTTTTTTACCAACTAGTTCAGTTAATTGAATATCTCCTATACCAAGGATGCAATGTTTAATTAAAAATAAATACCGGCTGTCGTAGACGCTACACATAAATGTACAATAAATACTACTCAATTTCTGTAAAAATCCTATATGCTTTCTTGAGGTCTTTTTTTTTATTAAAAAGTATCATACATATTATCATTGTAATAACAATTAAAACTTTTCACACTTTTTAATGTCTTTTAGCCAAATATATCAGCAAGCATTTTGTGTTACGACAATTTCTATTATCCATTGTTTTAATTGTAGAAGTGGATTACACGGAGTTTTTCTGCAAATTTTATTTCGTTAATTGTATTAGCTGCAATCTATATTTTCTAATTTTAAATTCACACTGTATTTTGCTTGTTATCAATGTCACGTTTCTGTTTTAAAAATACATAAAAATAAGCGATCTTTATAAATATTTGTAAATAGTCTACCCTATATTCAGGGTGTATTTCTCGGAATCGCCGCACGTTTTAGAAATTTGTCGTGGTGGACAGAAATAGAAAATTTGAAAATTCTTTTCGCGAAAGCTGTACAACGTGACCACCATGACAGTGTAAAAGCATTCCGGGAATCGGTAATTTCCGGTCGGTGCTTTTGCCGGCCGTCGGCGTCGCAGGAGGGGGGCGTCCGCTTTACCGGTTCGGCGTTCATTTTCATTAACCCCTTCCTAGCTCCGAAATTGAGTACAAGATGTGGAATGAAATGTTATAACTTGACTTGAAAGGGTTATCAAATCTATGTATGAAGCTATTGTGGCTATAAAGCAATAATAAATAATACGAAATGGGAAAAAAATTCGCCTAAAAACGACAAATTTATTTATTAATTTTTATCCAGATATGCGTGTCCCAGTTCCATATGGCTACCACTAGGAAGGAGAGTATTTAGAAAAAATGGTTATCTTACTTATTAAACTTATCGCTTTAGTGAAACAAAACTCACTTATTATTGATGACGAGCTTTATATCTCAAAATATCAGTCATACGGATTTCTTCATAAATTAAGATACTCAATGAATTAATGCTGAATATGGTAATTTATCTCAACATGCAAACATCTGCTTAATTAAAGAGTTGTCTAGTAATATTCGTATGTGCAGTGGGTAATATAACACAAATTTGTTTTTTTACTAGCCGTTATATGAAACCGGCTCAATGATTTCATAGAAAGCATAGTACTTTATGATTTTTCAGCATACGGCTGACTTGAAATTCTGAAGGTATCGTTAACTCAAGAATTTAGTTGCTAACAGAATATTTTATTTAGCTCTATGTTTTTTCTCGTTTTGAAATGGTAATGTTAAATTTAATTGTCGAATCATACCGCGAGAAGAGAGGCGTTAACTGCCCATATAGTGGGGCCACCCGTTCGCTCAAAGGTTTTCTCCGAACTTGTAATTGTGATCGGCATCTTTTTTTGCGAACGAGTACTCGACATACCGAGTGTCGTAAACCATGCTACACTGCCACATCAGTAAAATGCCGAATTTTGCATTCCGGTTATATTTAACTGGATTTAGATTTATTTTCTGAATACTGAATAAAAACATTTTACTAGAAGTAAACATAAGCTGGACTGTTGTCTCAAAATCGGAATATGAAATCCTAGGTTTTTGGATTCATTTTTCTTTTAAAGCTCTTCACGGAGCATAGTTTAAGAGGTATTGCTTTATATATTTATTGAATCAGATTTTCAATATATATCTTTAAATTGTACACACTTGTTTTATTTATTGTTGTACTAATACTGTAATAACCTATGTTTTTGCAGGTCTGACGAGACCAGCCATGTATCCGTTCGCCGGTGGAGGATACCCATACCCAATATTAGGCCCTGAAATGTCACAAGTCGCTGCTTCATGGTGAGTTGATTTTATACACAATTTATCATTACTTGTGATATTGTTAATCTATTCAGAGAAATTTATATATTTTTATGTATACATACAAACACACATTTGTTGGACAGCGAATTCCACTCCACCCTAAAGAATTGGCGGCTTCGCTGGTTTGAGTAACTGGTTAAATACTGGGACGACCGAAAAAGTGCTGGAAAACTCATTCAGCAGTGTATCTACGTCGTTTGATTGTGATGATGTTGATATAGATTTAAATAAATTGGAGAAAACTTGATCATCTTCTATAGGTTTAAAAGATTCCGTATTTAAAAATATGTACTAGTAGTCTGGCGTGTATCTGACAAAAATCGTTATGCTATTTTTGTTCCTCCTTAGTCGCTCCGAGTCCTTAATTATTGAGGATATTCTTTTATTTTAATTTTATAAGGCTATTCAAGTAATCATACTCATAAAAGTGACAGGCAATGTCAGTCAGCCCTTTGTTCAAACGCAAAAAGCAGCCCTTTTATCACGTCGCCTAATTGAGTAGATTTCTTTTCACCACGCAAGCAATTTGTGTATCGGGCAGAAGATTCTATGCTTTCGAGCTGGTATTGCAGTCTATAGAAAAACACCAAGGTGGACATTTCCTAATTAATATCGTCCGCTGTGCATATGGAATGGTAACCAATCAAAGAACGCTACCAACATCTTCACAGACCTCCCTTAATATGACAGCTTAAATTAATTTCAAAAGATTTGGTATTGTAGGATTGCATATTAGTACACACCAGGAATTAATCATAATTGTCCACTAGAATTACATGCATGTTTTAATAGAGGACACACGAATTTGCTAGTTTTCTTTGAAAACGTAGTAAATAACGTATTTATTTACGTATTACGTTAAAATATTAGAGCTCAAGTGATATTTTCTATTTTTAATAATTCTAAATTAGGGCTTATCGTAGTTACAATTTTTTTTTCTTCTAATTTAATAGCAAATTTCTTCACCTAGCCTATTATAGTATATATAGTAAAGGGAAGAGGTATTATGGATGGTCTAATGGAATTGGTACGAATCTGATTTAGAACAGATTTTAAACTTTTAAAATATCTTTGTAACTAACCTCTTTTCATTATATTTTTGTTTATGTCGTGTGATGAATAGTTATTTTATTATTGAAGTGGGTGGCGTTAGGTTTGATAAATGTCAGGCGCTTGGAAATGAAAGAGCTTTGCGAAGTAATGATTAATGAGACGTGCCGGTTGCAGCCTGCCTCCAAACTGCATTCATAATGTACTGAATACATGCACCAGCTACTGCTGCTAACAGTCAATCTAATAACAGCGTATCAATTTATGAGTATGTTTATTTACTCTTCGTTTCAATGTAAATTTGGGGAAATAAAGAGAAATTACGCTTTATATGGAAAACTGTATTCATTATTTTGATAGTACTAATACATTTTTTTTTACCGCGTTTCACCCACTAAAGTAAACAGTGCACAATATAGAATAAATAATGGTCCGGTAGAACTCGTTAAACTGCCTGACTGCCTGTGAAAAGTTTTGAAAAGTATTCCATGTTTTGAAAACCTTTTGTCATGCACGTTTCACTTTCTACGGCAGTAAAATTTACAACAATAAAACAGTTACAGTCAAACATTCTGGCGTTGCTATGACGTTTTTTAGAATAAAAAATCTTGGGAAATGCTACCATTTATAATTATACAATGTATTCTTTTAAAATATACTGTCCTATAGTTTGTTCATGATATTAAAAGAATATGCTGAACGATTGTTAGCATATCTCTTTTTCATCATGATATATTGTTTTTGAACATTCATTCAGAGGGGTGATCAATTTTGCATCACTTTTTTTATCCACAATGTATTATTAGTAGTATGCTGTATTACAGACATTCCATATTTAGGACAAATTTAGCTAATATCATCATTCTATTCATTTGCCAGGGCTGTACTGCATTCGTGTTACGCGGAGCGCCGGCGACGATGTGCGAAAGCGGGGCCGAGCGGCGGTTCGCATTCCCTAATTACGCCGTCGAATCGCGAGATTCGTAAATAGAACGGGCATATTCGTATCGCAAATAACGCACCGTTCACCGGTCGGACTGTGCCTTTTATACTTGATTCCAAGATGAATGGTGAAAGTGCAAATTGCTCAGGAGCAATTTCCATTCCCAAGTAGTTTTAAAATCAGTCATATTTCTCATACCTATTTTATATTTTCACGACTCATAGTATATATATTTTAACGAAAAAATAATTTAATAGAAAACATACAGCGACACTAGAAACAAGGTTTTAAAAATAATATTTAATCTAAAATAAATCAGGGGTTTCCAAACTACGGCCCGCGAGCACCACCGAGCGTAGCCGCAGTAACGATAAACTACAGTATGTTCGTATGATGAGCCAGCTAGGTCTTCGCCCTTGGGACTTACTTAGTGGAGGAGTCAGTGAGGCCCTTAGACTAAAAAGTTGGAAGCCCCCTGTTATAAATCATTAATTCCACGATATTTCGTGAAATATATTTGCAGTCATAGTATGACCGAAGTATAAAATATTAACGATCACCCAAGTCATTATACCATTTTTTTCTCTTATAGACACATATTTGCCTAAACATATTAAATTTACTAATGAATATTTATACTAGTACCTAATACGCCTCTGCAGTTTTTCAGTCGCTAACGAATTCAAATAGTAACTGGATTCTCCCAAATCTAATAAATTTACACCGCTTTAAAAAATATACCTTTCACCTTCCTATCGCTCGCACCGAACTCTTTCCACTCACATGGAAATGAGAATGCACCGAAACGGAGTTCTATTCATAGTCATCATTGCATCTGGTTTGTCGACACAATGTCACATTCACATCGCAAAGACAACGATTTCTATACAAATATCCCGTGGACTGTTTGTTATATAGAAGGTGACTATTCATTGTAATTGCAAATGCATGTCGTTTTTTTTCAACAGGATGCACATTCTAATCGGCTTTTGTCAGGTAGTCTGCGATGCGGGCGTTAACCGAGCGCTCGCTTAATTGGAGGCGGCAATTAAAAAATAAAATTTGAAGGAACTTAATTGGTCTGGATGTGTTCGGTAGGCAGAAGTGGGCAGTATTGGGAATATTTTTTTTTCCACCCCAAGTATTTATTTCCTTGCCGGAATATTGGAATTATTCTGAACGAAGATTTATACATTTTTGACTTATCAATTGAACTGAATTATTTTTCCAAATGTGAAAACATGATTTTTGGCTCGTTATGTTTTTTGTAATGTTAATGATCAACATACCAACTGCATAAATTTGATAGGTTGCATGGGTTAGGTTGGGGTCGCCGTTTGAACTATTTTATAATATCAAACCGTTAGACATCGATCGTGATTTTACATTTAGACCATAGCTATCTTTTTAATATAATAGTGGATGGACTTTAAGATTCATTATAAGAGTAAATGAACGAAAAAAACTGCAATGATTACGTTTTATATGGAAAACGGTTAGTAAGATAGCTAAGAAAGAATATTTCCTCATTAACTTAAAAATATTATCATTTCCTTAAAGATTTTGATTGTTTGATTTTTTCCAATATTTCATAGCTTTTAGATTTTAGATTCCTAAAAAAACCGACAGTCAAACTATTTAAAGCATTTAATAAAACAAATATTGTCAAATGGCAATGGTCTAACAATTATCAATGAGTGGCTTACTTTTACGACGCCTTTAAAAATAAGACTTCCATCAAAGGGAATAGAATTTTGACTAAGAATTGAAAATTTCCTGATCGACAAATTTCGTATTATTTATGTAACTAATTCAGTTACTTTAAAGTGGTGTATCCTATGACGTAATTGATAGCAATATTGTATACACAATTGATTTTTGTTCATTAATTAAGTTATTACACGACGTTGCTAATAAAAATGATGAACTGGATTATGGATCTCTGTCTACATCGAAACCTCATCGTCGAACTGACGGGGGCGAGGGTGACACACATTCATCAAGAGTGGAGACCTAAAAAAGGTTTCTAATCCAGCTCGTCTCCTCGACTCCTTCCCTTTGTTTTATTTCCTCGCCCGACAGAGGCACTCGCACTCCGTCGAGACCCCTAATTGGTCATACGAGAATAAGAGATGATCTGCCTACCGTATGATATCTACCTCCGGAATGTGTTGGTGCTTGGATGAAGTAGTGTCGCCGCATTCAACACTAAAAACCAACACAACCACATTAGAAGAAGGAGACTCGTTAACGAATATATGTCTTTCAAATTCATAATAATATTCGAATATAGTATGATATATTATATTTAGTCGTCCAGCTTAGTCACCGTAAATACACAATATGTATACCTTATACATTTGTCGAATGTCCGATGTGTATCGATAAGCGTAACTAATTGATTTTATTTAAATTGTTAAAAAATTATGGCTATATCAGGCTTTTCACTGACGGGATTGAAGTTATTATTTTAACTAACTGGAAAAATATCGAGGCTGGAAAATTTAATTATTAAAAGGCAGGGGTGAAAACTGACAGAGGGATAGTTGGTGTTGTTAGTGATTATTCATTTTATCAATTCGAAGTTTTTGTGCCGCTAAAGTGTGTTGCTTACTTTTATTATAAAAATGATCGAGAGCGATATCTAGAAATTGCTGCGATATCATCAGATAGCAACATCTATCAAATTGTATATATTTTTCTGTGATCCTGGTACTTTTAGTGCTCGTCCGTTTTTCGCCCAAAGTCCAGTTTAACCAATATAACACAAGTCAAAAAGGTAATGTCTATACAACCTGTTATATATATGGATCGATTTTAAGAGGGATGAAAACATACGCTCCGTAGGGCTTTCATTATTTATTTACTTATTCACTTGTGAAAAGCATCAAAACTTGTATCATGTCGTCTGATTTTTTTTTTGCATTTCGGTTTCTTCAAGGTACCATTTAAATTAGTAGTTAGTTTTCTACGATTTATGTGATTATTATATATTTTTTATCTTTGTTTCAGGCATACTCCTAGCATGTATCCGATCTCAACGGCAGCGAGTGGGTTCAGAAGTCCGTACCCTACCTCTTTACCCATCACTAGCTCAAGCCTCACCAGGTAATTACACCCCACATATATTTTATTTAGTTTTATAGATAATATCCAAATGTTGGTACGATTTATTCAACAGTGGCACACCAATATATGGATTCCTTTGGTCCATCATATAAGCTTTCCCATGTCATTTTTCGAAGTTCATTGATACATAATATATATATATCCTATTTTATAAATCATGCAACATAATAAAATAAAACAGAATTAATAGTTAGTTATCAAACAAATTCCGCTTGCGGCGATGGTACTATACCGCTGATTCAACGGTGTTGCCAACCAAAATATTCGACTGATTTTGTCATATAATTAATAATACAGTATTATATTTAATAAAAAGCGGCAAAATTCTCAGAAAAAGTCGGTTTTATTGTGTGGTGGTGTTTGTCTTTTGGATCACAGAAATTCATGTTGATTTCAAGTAAATCAAAAATAAATCTATTGTAAATAATAAATAAATATAAATATGTTACGTAGTAGTAGCTCATAAAAGTTTATTTTTTCCCTCTGAGTAAGTTGTAATAAGCGGACACAAAGAGGTGGAGGAGGGATGTGAAATGAAGCCAGAAAACACGGTTTAATTTTTAACGAACTAGAATCCAATTTGCAGCCAGAGTCTTTCAATATTCAATGACGATTTATGAAAGGTGAATGATTACGAAAAGTCCTACGCAAGAAAAATTAATCAGGATATTTTTTTTATTCAGTATAAAGTGTGCGCTACTATAATTCCCCAACTTAAACTGTAATATACAATAATCGTAGTGAAAGTTTTGTAATGGTTAACTTCTTTGCTGTAAAAGCTACGCGGGGCTTTAGTTCGAATCGCCCGTCTGCATAACATAATCCATTATTTTTTTATCCTTATTAAAGAGAATTGTTTGCCTGACAGTTGTTCGCCCCAATGGACATTCATTTTCATAAAAAATCCAACATATGTGGGAATCGAACCCGCATTCCTCGGATTGCAAGGCGCGCACACTAGCCTCTACGTTACCCGGGAGACTATACTGAAAAATATGCCAACAAAAAATAAATATCTAAACAATTATACGATAGGTAATAGAACATCGTCGCAGTCATCGCTCATTTGGTGTGATAACTCGAAAGACGAAATATAAAATTTCTTCGCAATTCTTTTGGCTGGCTTTCATCGTTTACGAAGAATACGATGTAAAATTGGGGGGTGTTTAAGATCAGAATTCCAGGAATTTATTTATTGTTCTATTAATCTAAATGAAAAAATGCTCCATTAACGCAACTTTTTAACTCGAAAGTCTTTGGATTAAATGACAAGAAAGTTGTTCCAAAGATTTTCAATGGTGCAATTTTATATAATTTTTTTCTGTTTTACCGTTTCCTTGGAAATTGGTTATATAAATTCTTTATCGCTATAATAACATCGCCAACCATTCATTGACGGGTGTTAATACAATGAAGATTTAAGAAAATATGGATTTTATTGTTACGCTGCTATTGTTATATTGTACGTCCTTATGATATTTCATCGAAGTCGTGCATAAAGGCACATTTTTGAAAATCCTGTCGATTTTATATTTGTTGACAGTTTAAGAAACAGACATAAATCTACTGCATACTGTCAATTATAAGTTTAAACTATCAGATGCATACTAGACTAAAATAACACACATATTATTTAAATGATCGTATAATTTTATATATGTCAAATTTGTTTATAGTTGTTAGATCCTGAAATACCCCGTCTTAAAACAAAAGCTTCTTAAATTTTTAATGGCCAATGGCAGACGACAAACAATATGGTACTCTTGAATGGTCGTTATTTTTCTGTACAAAGAGGTTTTTGAAAAGGTCTCTTTATTCGTGGTCCATTTTGCATTTACTGTTTTCGCCTTCCGTAGCAGTGTTTCCGATGTCTTCAAAGCGTGGGAAATTCGGTGAACGTTATCAACTCACTAGTTTTATTAGTAAATTGTAAGGAATTTGAATTATATTTCATATATTTCTGAATAAAATGAAAAAAATCGTAGGAATCATTAAGAGATTCAAATACATATTTTTTTATAATTTTCATGCCGACTTCAGAAGCATTTGTATATGTATGTTATTCGTTATCAATTTCAACATATTAAATATTGTGTGATAATATCAATCAAATTCTTTCAAAGAGGCGTAAAATTTCTTGTCCATTTCATCTGCGATCACCTTCATTCTATACTCGTAGATCTTGCTAAAAAATCGCCCGCTCATATATGCACTTTATTTGTTTTAAAATTCATTCAACTAACATAATGATTCATGTAATTTTCTAAAATATTGAATAAAACTTTTAATAATGGTAGATTATTACTTGATTGATTGAAACTTCTGGAGTGATTGTTGGTTTTTCATATGGTTTTGATAATAATCTCCAATATGAAGAAAGTAAATATATATGTGTAATATAAGCGAATTTTATGTTGAATCTTGTAAACGCATTGTATACTTTCAACACAAAATTAGCCATTTCACTTTGCCTCCTAAGAAAGCGAAGGAGCAGTTGGTATTGTAACTGTTAGCACATATTTCTTTCACGTTAAATCTTCTCGCGCTTTTTCTGTCATTGTTATAATATTGTCGTGAACTAATATTTTATTTTGCGCTTTTTCCCAATTGCAGTGAATTGTACCGGTTCTCACCCGGTCTAATAACTGGCGGGCACCCCCTGTCGCCGCACCCTTTGCACCCGTTGTCCCCGCACGCGCACGCGGCGCACCGCGCGGTGCAAGTGGCCCACCACGCTGCCCACGCGGCTCTCTCCCACCAGCCCCAGAACAGCAAAGAGCACCAGGAACAGGAGTTGCTGGCAGCGCATAGATATTCCAGGTATGATCTTTCCTTGTCCATTAAAAAAATACATTCTAGTCATATATTATCATGTCCCGGTGGTGGCCGAGGTGCAAGTTGCATAACCTAATTCATGTTCATAAAGTAAAGATGCAAAACTGGATACTCAACGGGTTGAGCAATTAGTTTACACATTGCAGATCCATAATTATACCTTTTATGCTGTGAAGATCCATGTGATTGATTTCTGGAGACGAGTTATATTTACATATTACATATCAATATAAATATATTTAATGTCGATGGAACGTAAGAAATGTCGCGATTCGTGTTCTTTGGGGTTGGTTGCCTGTAACTGTAATCGAGAATTTTATCAATGCTCCAAACTTGCTTCAGAAGGCAAGTTATCAATACTAATAACTTGCCGTGTGAAGATGATACTAATTTGCCTTTTTTCACAATATTTCGCAATGTTTATAAGAAATTAATCGGTTATTGTATTGTATTAGCATCTACGTATTAGTGGACTGCATTAGCAGCAATTGAATAATAATTAATTGTATACAATTTAACAAATTTGAAATTGATGTAAGACGAGATGATTTTGTTATGTTCCGCTAGTTGTATATTAATATAATACTATGTATAGTTGTGGTCTTCATAATGGTGCCACATGCAAAAAAGCTTAATAATCCTACAGATTTACGCTCGAAATTATCGATATCCACCCAGCTTCCTCATTTCAGAACATGCTGAAAAATGTATCGTCAACACGTAAACAAATATGTTGAATTATATTTCTAGAAAATGAATGCTTACTCAGTCAATCTGTCAGTAATTTCCCGCTGAACTATTAAATAGATTTTTAAATTTTACAGCATTATTTATCTTAATCGCAGCAATATTTATACGTAGTTTCCTGATTCGGTGGGATGGAAATTATTGTTCAGTTTCAAATAATTTTTTTTCAGTAATTTATTATTTATTCCTAAATGTTCTTTAAAATCAATTAATAGTTACGTTGAATCGCGTCCGCTCTACTTGCAAAACAGACTCCTTTAACTGTACCTAATTCATGGTTATAATTAACCTTTATCGAATAATTTATACGAAGGTTCTGGCAGAAATCATTTTTATATGGGAGTCTTGGAAAATTTAAATCCTCCTAATTATTCCACCGTAAAACCAACGAAACTTCATCTGGACCAATTACTCATCCCACTACTTGAGTTTCATGAATTATTTTTTTTACATCATTCAGCTTTCAGTCATACACTAACGAATGTTTTGTTTTAATCTAACTACAAAATCGCTATTGTGCTACGTTTATTAAAATAAAAAAGTATTTCATAGTAAAATTGTTTTTAAACGAGAGGTTTAAATAAAAAACAAAGTGTTTCGTGTGTATATCGTAAAACAATTCTTACGATCTTTTGTAATATCATTGTGTATTTGGTTTATGTTTAGTTTAGGAAAGAACCTTCTCGATATCTAGTCATTTGTAATGTAACTTTCTCTGGGTTTATATGTATACTTCAGAACGTTTTGTAACATTCCATCGAATAAAATTATAAAATACATCGGAATAGTAGTTTATGACCATTTATATTAAATTTATAAATTATCGCTCTTCTTAATAGTTGATTTATCGAATCTAATTATCATATGTTTGATATTGGTTATATCCAAAGAAAAAGAATAGTAAAATACTAAACATGTCGGATAATAATTTAGTGTAAAATCTATCAATCGATATCTCACTAATGCTTTGTACTTCCAGGGAATAAGGATTTTTTAAACGATAATTTCGAACAAAATTGAAAAAAAAATAGTGTGCGTTTCTATTAGAATCCTGCATTGTATGCGTTTTGAATAGATCTATTGCGGCGGGATACGAAGCGATGTTCCTGCATAATTTATTTGACGTCTTAACGAGCGAGCCGCGGAACAGTGCATCGAAATATTTATTTTATACGTCAGCTTAACAGTGTTATCATGTGAAGCATGTGTGTTAAACCGGAAATCGCAGTCCATCCGTAACCAAATTATAATGAATGCCATACAAATTTATCGAGCTTCCTTATAAAAGCGCAGGTCCACCTAAAAGTCATTTGAAGAAAATTTTGTGTGAATTGATTCCACTTCGTATAATAAATGTCGATGTATACCAAACGTCAAATCCCATTATCCCATTACAGTATTTATTATCGAATTGCGTGTTTTTAGAATGACTATGTTTCGACGTATTATAAAGTTTTTGTGTACTTCATTAGGAAGCATTTGAAAGTGATTCTTATACTGCATGATATTCAATTTTGATCTTCCGCTTTAAAAAGACTATTGAAATAGTCAATTTCATAATATTATTGCAAATTTATAATTCATAATTAATTGAGTTTTGAATTGAAATATTTGTTTAGCCCGATCTCCACTATAATTCCGATCTAACATGTCTCGTTTATTCAATCATCTTGACTGTTAATTTTAATTCGAACAAATCCGCTGAAACTAATGACCGACCGGCGTTACAAAAATACTCTCTCGGCTTGGTTTCGAGCCATCATATAATTAATTATATTTTTATTCGTCTATTTAATTTGTTGCTTATATTTTATAATACGACTTAGGAAACGCTGCTTGTGCGCTACCTAGTCATGTCATATTATAGATGTTATTCATTGATTTGTTTACTTGTTTTTTTTCTCTCCAATAAATGCAGAATGTGGAAATATGTTGCAATATTTGTTAGTATTCATTTTTAGCTGGATTCATTCACACTGGATCATTATTTGGCAAAATAATATATTTTTTATTATTACGGCGCTTATTAAAGAAAGTATCAGATGCGTTTTCTAGCGTATTGAAGATATTGTCTAGATTTTAGACAGCCAACTGCATGGCAAGTCTTGGGTAATTTATATATTTACTTCCGGGACATATCCGTTGAATAAAGTAGATCGCTGCTCGATATCAGCTCTGGGATACGCCTGTTTTTGTGTATGGACGTGGCGGTTTTTTTATTTTCATTATTAATTTAGAATCGCGGTAGCCATCACATGGGTTTATATAATATCTATATGGATCTAAACAGTGTGAAAATATCCGATCCAAAATTGGAGTCCAATAATTTCGTAGTACATAATATACACAATAATTAGGGAACGGTGTAACTTACCGCTGATTATTTAAAAATCTGCATCACATTAGAAATCGATCGATCCAGCAGGTCTCAATCAGTTTTTCGCTCTAATTCTTAGTGACTTGTGTGCGCATTTTTTTGTATGTGCAGATTTATCAATAATATAAAATAAAACAAGTATGGAGATTGCAAAACAATATTTAGAATAAAAATCATAAACACGCAACCTATTAGATACGAAAGTAGAATTCTGGGATCGAAAATTTGAGGTTTCTTTCATTTTACTTTCGTACAGTCGCCCAGAATTTGTTTGCCCTTAATTCATACTTTCGTGCCTAGTAGGTGTAGAGTGGAAAAATTTTTGGGGACCTCCAATTTGAAAACAATGTGCGCGCGACTATTTTTCATGGACGCTATGGTTTAAATCTTTAATCGCACACGTGCACAGCTTCGAGGGAACACTGGTATCAGTACTCCTTGAATAACATTGCATGGCTGCAAATGTCCACTCGCCGGGAAATATGCCCATCCCATCGTTATATAATTAGTTTGGCAAAATATTTATCATACGTAACATTCTTCTTATCTTTCGTGATTTTGGGTTTATGGTCAGCATGCACTTTACGCGAAATAGTGCATTCGGGCTTTTTCTAAATTAATTTCCAATAGTGCGTACTCAAAAAATATGCGATATGAAACGCGAAATTTTTCATTATAAAGTACAAGTATGTATTTATTTATGAATGTTTTCTACATTACATTTTCAGCTAATTACTATCTTAAAACTTATCAAACAAGAATACATTACATAATAACATTGCAATAAATTGTAAAAATGTTTAGGAAGCACTGCACTAATCACTGATAAATTCAAATAAAGATAAACAAAATAACGGATATTATATTCTGGGAGAAGAGGCCATTGCTATGAAAGTGAATATGAGAAATCTTTTTTTTTAATATTTATTTTTAATTCTTACATATGAAAATATAGAATCTCGATATTGCAATAATTAACATTGAGTAACGTCCACTGTCCTAAGCAAGAGACACGTAAAAATGTAGTGTAGGTATTATTTATTGGAATAATAATCGTTATTAAGAGTATTTATAATGGCCGCTGGCAAGACTTGAGTGTGTTAAAAATTTATTTTTCCAATAAATATTTTCACCTAAACTAATATGTTGACAAGTAGGCTGACAAAATGATCTTTTAAACATTTTTCCAACATCATCTAACAAGCGCCACCCGATTTATTGGACGGCCGAAATAGAAACTACACGCCCGCAACAAGATCAAGAATGTACTGGAGAGAAATTTTTAGAACTCTTAATGGCCGAACACATTATTTAATAACATGGCAGTTAAAATAAATACACATGATTTATGATGAATTTTTTGAAGACGAATTGAAATTGAAACATTTATGACACAGAAAATAATGCCTGGCCTTCTAATGATGTATTTATGAGCGGTAGTTGGAGACTAGTGGTGTTTTGATAAATATTTAAGTTTTTAATCATTAACATTATTAAATTATAATAAATGTTATACGATAACAAGCAGCACGCAAGATTGATTAAGAGATGGCAGCTATACTCCGTTATTTATTCGACGCGTGCATTTTATCGATTATGTTTTACTTTATGATGGTGAAATGGCACTTGATGAGGGCACAGAATATCGTGTACTTTGATAACTGAAGATTATTTAGAATATTAGGGTGGGTTGGTTTCGTTAGGAATGGGGATTGAAAAACTCGAAAAACTCAATTGTCATACATCAGTATCAATACTGGAATTGTTTTGGGTACGTGGTCCGTCGGAAAAGCCTCAACTCCATTTACTTCGTAGGACCGGTAATATTCCGGTGTCCTAGAACCTAAAAGACTGTCGGGTATTGTCTATATTCTATACGATGTATTCGGCTGAGTTGAATGGTGATGATGACAGCGAATCCTTTAGCTTTAGGCGCTGCGTGATTACTACTTGCTCCAAATGGGGAGTGGATATGGTCAAAAAATAAAACGAAACGAGTACAGTTATCTTTTATCCGTGTGTTTATAATGGCAAAAGTCGGCATAATTTATAATAACATGATAACTTAGTTATGTAGATATACGTACAATGTGCTTTGTTATTTGACAACATAGTGAAATGGAAAAAAATGTAAAAGTGTAGTTATAATAAACGTAAATATTACTTCTAAATTATTTAAAACTGGTAAACTTCCATATGTGAAAATACGATAACACATTTGCCAGTTTACCACTTTTCAATAATTTAGAATGTAAATATTACTAGTTTAGAAATTCTCTTCGATTATAATTGATTAAATTTAGAATCTAAAAATTCGTGTATCAAATATTTCGATGTATATTATTGAGATTGGTTTTGAATTTCAAGATGTTTAAACAATAAACAAGTTTAACTTCAAAATGTTTTAGCGAAAAAATGAAGTCTTAATAAAATAGTAAGAACAATTTTAAAAGTAACATATTATGTTTATTCCGATCAAATAGAGTTGTCTACATTATTTAATAATACATAAAATCTAAGACACATACTAATGTATGTACCGTGCGTTTCTCTATCTTCAATCATGTGTTTTACTTTAAGTCAGATCACATCCCATCTTGGTCCAAAATTAGATCGGATGCATGTAAATAAAAATACTGTCAAGACGTTCGGCGCCACGCGTTTGTTCAATTTTCTTTTTCTTTTTCCAGATTCCTTTTAACTCCAGTTTATTGTTTTGGGCATCTGGATTATCATAATATTTGTTAACTGCTCGCCTTGTTGATTGATATGTTAGTAATTAATAATAACTTTATTTGAAAATGCGGAGATTTTTTCGTTTTGTCTAAACGCCTGATGTACGTTTTTTTACGCACACGCCACTATTAAGAGAATTTTCATTACCCAACACTTTACTTAAAGACTTGAAATTGATTCACTGACTATTTTCGATTTGAATATTCTTACACTCGTATTTTTTTGCATACATTCAATATTACCAGGATAATATAGTTGCATAACTTCATCTATTTGTATAAAAATGTGAAGGATAATACATATTGTTTTTTGTAAGGATTGATTGTGTCAATTGCTCAATCCAATGGACATTCATGTTCTGATTTTTAATATTCTGTGCAGTTGCTGCTTAATAATTACTTTAAATATTCACGTTTTATTCATTATTTTCTAAGTTTTATATCTAAAAGATGTGACTGGACAAATAATATTGCCCATAATCCACCGTATTTGATTTCAGAAACTAAAGAATTTGACGGTGCAACCGTTGATCAATAGTAATACCGTTTCACATAATTTGCGAACATATGTTTATGTATCAACATGGCAACTAGAAGTTTTAATATATCAATTTTGTTGCGACAGGGGTCTGGACAAATCCGATAAGAGCGGCGAAGGAGGAGGCAGCGCCCCCGGGACGCCGGCTCCTGGTCCGCCGGCGCCGCCTGCCGGAGACAAAAACAAGAAACCTCACATCAAAAAGCCTTTAAACGCCTTCATGTTGTACATGAAGGAAATGAGGGCCAAAGTAGTAGCGGAATGCACGCTCAAGGAGAGTGCGGCCATCAACCAGATTCTTGGGAGACGGGTGAGTTACTCAATTGCGTTTTATTTTGTTATTTAATGATAATTTGACAATCATTTAAATATATATATATTTTAAAAAGAAGATTATTAAAAACACTTGCACCTGGTCCATTACATTGTGATTGAGTATATTTATTTTATCCATGTCGTTTTTACCTTGCAGATTGTTTTATTCATTTATTTACGATCCTGATAATCCTATTACATTGAGATAATTATACCAAATGCATTATTTATATTTTAAAATTCAAGTGGACAAACTAGTTTCATGTTTTCATCCTTTGAATATAAATTATAATAGATACAAACAATGTATTTTTTTATTATCCGCATTTACTCAATATTTCTAATGAACACATCATTGATATCCCCTTCTTAACGTTGGTATATTAAAGATTTAGTTTTTTGTAAACTAATCTTTATTCAGGTTCGATTCCTGTTATGTGTCGGGTATCCAAAATGTGATTTTTGAATATGTAAAGAAATTGTAATTAAGAATTATGTTCATGTCGATTATGTAAAAAATCCTTATTATAAACAGGTCGAATCTACGGGACGTCTGATCATGAGAATCTTCAATTTCTTCACTTTATAACTCTTATGTGCCATATTGTCTTATTTTGCAGGAATTATATTAAATGTGTTATGGATTCATGTGATATTTTTTTACAGATTAACCCCTTGCGTATATGCATTTTTTATAATCAAAATAATAATAAAATACGTTACATTATTAAATTATACAAATTAAACATAGTTTGAAAAAGCAATTTATCTATATTCTCAATTAGTTAATTACTGTTTACCACTTTTATAATACAATAAAAATATTTGTAAGCTGGTTTACAATATTAGAAGTTAGAGAATATAGAAAATAAACTAGTAAATAGTAAATTGTTGTCATATTTTTCCGAATACTTTGCATATTTAATTTAGATTTTTCATTAATTTTTTGACAGTGTTTTCTAACAGATAATTTATTATATCAATTGACGGGATAGATTTTTTGACCAGAGTTTTGAATAAAAAAATATTTAGAATTTTAATAACTTCCCGATTGTAAGTTGTTACTATCGGAATTGAGCGTTATCATCGGCGATGTCTAAGCGATTCTCTTTTATATGAAATGCGATACGTCGAATCAAAATTTTGCAGTCATATTTAATAGTTATTATTTGGTATAATCTCGTAGTGGCACTCCTTAAGTCGAGACGATCAGGCAAAATACTATGAAAAGGCACGACAAGAAAGACAACTCCATATGCAGCTGTACCCTGGGTGGAGCGCTAGAGACAACTACGGCTACGGCTCAAAAAAGAAAAAGCGGAAAAAGGAGCGAAGTCCGGCAGACTTGGGAGGTACACACCTCGAGCGGCTAAGCCATGCTACTCAAAAAATAATCTACACAAAATCCCTGCCATTTATCAAACGATTTGTTAATCACAGTGCTAATACAATCCTACTCTCCCTCATCGTCTAAAACTAAAGCCTCTCTGCAATAATCGTGTTGATCGATATGATAGAATGAATCAAACAACCATTTATATTAATCTATTTCGTGGGATGTCTGGCTGGGACTGGGTGAGATTTTTTGGAAGCGCATTTTTGACGAAGCGCTTTCCAATGAAGTTTAACCTTCGAATGGATCCAGCCGAATACCGCGCGTAGATGATGTTGTTTCATTGATTCTAAAATATTAATTACTTCATATATTCTATAATTGAGATGACAAAATAATTAACAACCTTTCTTTATCATTTACAACTAAAACTGTATCCGCCATAATTAATTGCTCTTCTCCGGGTATCGCTCATGCCTCATCAGTGCACGATAGACAAAATATTCTACCGGCTGTGAATAGTTCCACGTTCTTCCTTACGATCCGAACGGTTGTTGCGCGCTGATGAAGGTCTTGATGCGTCGTTGGGTTATCTGTTACGTACATGTCGATCCACATCCCAGTCATATCCTGTCTCATCTATATATTATCTATCTCTGTTTTCTTTTCCGTTACGAGTGTGTATTGTCTCTTTCTCTGTTGTTTTGTGCTAGTTGTATCTCAGATGGGAATCTCACGGCATCCACCTTGCTCTATTTGATTTTCGATTAAATTATTTCACGTTCATATATTATATTAAACACTTTACGCAGGCAATCGATCAATCTATACCGTTTATAATATATTTTGATTGTTTTGCGTCTGTCTATATATTGGGGTAAATTCTATCGCGTAACGCACGGTGTGATGTTTATGTTATATTATTTTTGTATCGGGTAACACTTGCACCGACACTTAGTGCTAGAAAAGCAGCTGAAAAACCTAATTCGAGTCCGTTAGACAAGCGGAATGTGTGCTTCTATGCTCGCACCTACATGGACATACATCCACACATGCTATGCTGTCAACCTGTCGCCGTGAATTGAAAACTTCATAAATTATTGCAAATTGTTGATCAAAACATGGCGATTGAGTATTTGTAAATCTCCCATAAAACGCAAACTATGTAATATTTAAGTTAAATACAAATATAATTATTTCAGTCATGCTTTATGTTTAATGCCAATAACATTACTATGAAAAAGTGATTGTTATTGCATTAGTCTTTCTATTTTGCTTTACTTTTAGTCCTAGGTTATTGAAATGTAAACTTTCAATTAAAAAGAAAATAATACCTATTTATCGTGAAACTATACATATTGCTGAGTGGCGCCCGACGCGGGGCGAGTTTGTGTCTTATACGAGGTTAGCTGTTGAGCCTTTCAGGCTACTCGCCCGTTGCATTAGTGTGTGATAACTCAGTGGAGCGTGCCGGTTCCCTTATTAGTCCCTCACACAATAATCCCGCCTGTAGGATGTAAGCAAACTCAATCGGTTTTCAAAACAATACTCCTCGGGACCCGCAGAATAGGTTCAAAATTATCGAAACCCTACGGACAAATTGGCCAATCTTATCAGTCGAGACAGAACGAACCGTTTAAAACAACTAATCAAAAAATATACCATTACTACTAACCAACTACCAAATTGTCAAGCGATTTATTCGTTTGGACAAGGCTGTTTTTCTAGCACGTACGTCGTTTCATGTACGTCGAATGTGATGTATCTTATAATGGATATCGAACTCAAATTTGAATACCCATCGTTCATCATGTTTCGGCAAACCGTACACAGCGAACAAATTACACATCTCATATTTCCCAATTAACGTAACACTATGCATTACATTCTTTTTTCCAACGGGTAACAAACATTATTTTTATTATTCTGGGATTTCATGAAATGCTGCTATGTTATGTTGTGTTTGTATTTTGTAGAACGATGGGTATTCTTGGTAGCATTATTAGAAAATACGTCACGTTTTACAACACAATATTCCTATTACGATTTGAACTCACTGTTCTCTTCTACAAAACTACATCTTATACATGTAAAGTAAATAATTCAAAAGACAAGCGTGCAAGAAAAGGGCTGAATGCTCCCGTAATCAATTAAAAGGTGAACCCTATCGGTGCAGTGTAGATTATTGATATGATTTTCTTTAAGCTCAACATTCGAAAGCAATCATTTCCAGAGAAGTCGCTATCGCATTTTTTGTATTTCGCTCGTGGATAAAATACGCGTTCTTTTAGATGCTTTTAGGAGTCTCTCCTCGCTAGATTTACACATTGATCCAGATCCTTTGCAATTCGTTGACCGAAGTGAACCCACCGGAGGAAAGGCGCGTGAGGCACGGCCTGAAAATTTTCTTTGTGGATAGCATTCCACTGATGTGTACCGACAGGGTTCCCAAATGAAGACTAAACAGGGGTGTTTTTGTCTCTCTTTTTCATATGACTCGAACACATACACGAATAGTGGCACGCGCTGGGTCGTGAAGAACAGGCAAAGTATTACGAGCTAGCGCGCAGGGAACGACAGCTGCACATGCAACTTTACCCGGATTGGTCGAGTAGGGCTAACACCCAAAGGGGCAAGAAGAGAAAGCGAAAACAGGAGACAACCGATGGAGGTACTGCCCTGCCGACGGACCCAATGCACGATCCTTACCGTATTTGCAACTTCTTCCACGGCGATTGCTCCTTGAATGTCCCCAATCTTAAATCTCCTACCTCAGTTGTCTTCAACTCAATCCTAATATTATAAATATAAAAAAATATAATGGTTAATTTTTATGGAAAATATTCTTCCATATATTTTTATTCCAGTTCCATGACAACTGCACACACGAAAAGTGCTCACATAGCATCTGCGCACACATTGAAGTGCCCACACTAACACAGAAATTAATATTAAGACTTTTTATACTCAATTTACGTAATTATAGTATAGGTAGGTATCATTGAAATAAAAATCTACCTATAGTATAATTACGTAAATTAAGTATAAAATGTCTTAATATTAATTTCTGTGTTAGTGTGAGGACTTCAATGTGTGCGCAGATCTCATGTGTGCAGTTGTCTGGTTACCGTTTATTCCACTTGTATGCGAGGAATTTTATACCGCAGTTTTGTTATTCATTATACATATTTACGATTATACCTAAATCTTATAATTATATTCTTATTCAGTTAGTTTTTGTCAAATCAAATACCAAACACTATATATTTTTTTTTGTAAAGGCTTGTTCAGTTAAGAGCCAACGAATTGGACCAATTTTTTTAGATTATGGTATCCATTTACTTACGGTTCGCTTGCAGTCCGCTGACTGTCAAACCATGGCTGATGATTAGGATTGATGTAGGTCGCACATGAGCGTGATATGTATCATGATCATATCAATCAGACCGATAGCATACAACTGTCAACGCGGACTGATCAATGTGTGGCCTGCCTCAATCCTAATTATCGTCAGTCCCGGGAATGCAGGCGAACTGTAGCTGTATGGGTACCATTACTGCGTGGCTCGATTGTGAATTCATTTTTTTTCTTGCTAAAATTTTGTTTACACTATGACTCAACATAATAGATAAACACATTAATGGCATATTTTATTCTTCTAAATATCGAAACTGTTGATGTGTAATGACAAAATACCAGAAAATATACCGAAGCGTTCATTTATGTCTGTAATCGGTCGGTGAATTTTATTTAAAGTCGATAAATATTTTGTGTATGTCCTTTGTTAAATTCCATATCCACCCCGACCTCTTTCCCATGAATTCGTTCATTTTGCCTGAAATCGCCGTAATTCGCCTCGATGTTGCCTCAAATCGCCTTAATTTGCCTTGTATCGCAGCAAAAAGCCATTTTGTCTGTCACGCCTGTTGGGTTTAGAGGAGTAGTCAATAATTTCATATTTTATCTCTTTAGTTTTTTATATCTTATTTTTATAATATAAAACAATAATAATAATTGATGCGACGAGAATAGTCCAATTGTTAGCGATAATCAAGTTCAAACTTATTCCGAAAATATAAAATAATATAACTGTTAACTTACCGAGTTTGTGAAAGTTTTTTGTTGATAGATATATATGGGATAATTGATTAATATATTCTATAGGTACTTACTGTTTTTTAATAGCGTAGAACATATTTTCTGGAATAAGCTATAGCTTGCCTTTCGTAGATTGGACAGTATTATATTATATTTCGGTTGTTGAAAACTCTGTCTACTTCATGTATATATTTTAATATTTATTATTTATATATTTCTATTTATCAAACATTTTATGTAGATTTTTTTATCCTTTGACACGATACTTCACGGCCCCCTCAGAAGGTTGTCCCGGTTTTTAATTTCCCTTTTTACGGGCTTAACTATACGGAATTATCTTTCCTATGTATCAGATACATCACTGTGAATAGTGCGGTCGTCTCTATGTAAGCGCTCCATAAAGGACATTTTATCAATTATTTTTAAAAATCGTATTCTTCAGAAATATTGTAACAATATTTTTCCGTTCTGTATTTATTTATAGCTAGTAGACGATTATCTCGGGAATCAATCATTGTTACTTTGATTGTAAAATGTTTTTAAACGTCTACAGTTAGTTATGTGCGTATATAATAAATGTCTAACTTGGATAATTCACTGATTATAATTTAAAATATCAGACAATAATAAAACATACTGTGACCATACTTTTTTAATATTCACAGTTTATATGGCGTTAGATTAGATAGAATACGATGATGTTGTTCCAGCAAATATTGACTCACGTTATTCGTACTAACAAAGGTGTACCCGCTAAGATAAAATTTTAATTACAAAAAAATGTTGCACTATTTTACTTAAAAGATAAGCAAAATGTGTCATTTAATTTGTCAATACAGCTGTTATTTAATTATCAGTATTTTTTTTTGAATATTGTTGAAATATCAATTTGCAAGGCGCGCCATAAAAAATAAACATGTTTATATCGAGCCATAATCGAGGAAAAATCGTATACGTGAAACATGAGTTCCACTGGAGAAACTTTATTTTTTTAAACATCTCAGATTATGTTCACTAAATTAATTTAAAATTAAATATTTATATTACTTTTTTTTAAATTAATTTATTAAACATTACCTGAGATATTTAAAAAAAAAAACAAACCTCCAGTAGAATTCATGTTTTACGTATACGATCATTTGCCGATTTTGCTCGATATTTGCATGACATACCTTTCGATCGTATTTTTATTGAATTTTTTTATCGAAGACGAATTAGGTTTCGGAAGAAAGGTGTATCGCACAATAAATGCGTTGTATAGAAACGATATCGATCATAAGAGACAATGAATCTAGTTTATAAGTAAACACAGGGGTGCTCTATCAATAGATATAAAACAATTTTTCAATCCGGGTGATATTTCACTCAACGATACCAGCGCGTTTTTAAATATTTTGTTAAATGTAAATAAAATAATAAATATATTTAAATCTGGTTCGACTGCATCGATTTGGGTATCAATAAATTATTCTGTAGTCCAACATAACTGTTATCATCATGGATATATGTATTGTTACAACATTTGTTGAAACATTTCAACATTCATTTTTGCACTGTTGTCTCCCTACTTGAATCTAAAATATCTTCCATTAATAAGTTTTATTAAACATTAAACAAGATTTTAGTTTCGATGGGTTGGCCAAGTTTCCCTCGAAGTACGTTGGACTTTTGATATTTTGAAATATGATAAATTTGTTTCAAATTTATATTTAAAATGATAGGAAAACCCGAAAATTTATTAAATCCTGGACAACCTTCACATTTAAATAAATGTATTTTATTCTAACGATAAAAATAATAACTTAAATTAGTCTATAATCCAAATAAATAAATATTATTAAAATAAACCCTTTATTAAAAAAAGAAATAATAATAATACCATACTACTCACCCGTTCAATACTATACTATGGTGATACGGTGATAGCCGTGGTTATTTTTTTTAAATCTGTAAATTAAGTGTCATAATAATCTCGCAGGTTTTTGAATCACGTAATTAATATTCTATGATCCCAAATTTATATAAACAAGATAACGTTTCTTACCCAAAACAGTTATATTTTCTTATCATTTCTTTAGGTAAGCGATACGATCCGTCTTCTGCATTTGAATTTGACCGATTTTTTGATATTTTACTCATTATTGAAAATGCAATATATATCATATAATTTTTGCTTCTCTTCTTTATTTGTCGATTATTTTTGAGCTGGCCATATTTAAATCCGAAAAATTAAAAAAAAACTCCCACATATGAACCTATTCTGCTTAATGCTTTCATAATTATTAAAAAAAATCATTATTGAAATAATATATTATGATTTCTTATTGAATTTACTCAATTAGTAAATTTTTGATTCCTGTATTTAAAAAGAACTTTTCCTATTCAATTATTATTATTGTTATATTATTATTTTATGATTATACCGTTGAGGATGATGTATCTTGGATAAAATTGAGTTGAATTTGTAGTGTAGTTATTTTGAAAATCGATTGTTTATTGCAATTTCCTCCCCATTACCATCATCATACTTCATTTCTCTGTAGCGTTTTTTGTCTCTTTTATGTAATGTATTTTTATATCCATTTGCATGTTGTATGTTGCTAATATTTTCCCTGCATGTGTAGATTTTTTTTGAATAAATTTATATTTTTTTTTCGTTACGAAAAAATGTATGCCAAGTAATAATATTTTGAAAGCGTTATGAAAATTTCGGAAAAAGTATTTTATCATAAATCTTATTTTATAGGATTTTCTGTTTATTTTTCTTTTTTAATGTAATATAATATATCTCAATTAAGATTGCGGATATTTTAAAATGAAATAATACTTGAAATAGTACCATAAAACTTCCCAAGCCGGTTGGGATGGATGTAGATGAAATGCAATTTCCATTCCTTGACGTTTAAAATTAGTTATAATTTTCGTAGTATTATAAAACATATTCACTTTTGTTTGTATAATGTTAACCGGAACCGTAAAGTTTATCGGAAAACTTAAATATCACTTGTAAAACAAAACGTATGTAAGCATTATTTTACCAACGCATATGGTAAAATATGGACACTGATTATTCTCGACAGGTTCCTCCGCTGTGCTTGTATAGGTTTGCTCCTTCGGTGTCCATTATAATGTATACTTTGGGTTTAATTGAAAAAAAAAACACAGTTGAAAAGTGTCGGTTACTGTCTCAATTTTAAATACATAATGTAGATTATTCTTTATCTTTTACACCCATTGGATACTTTCAACTCGGTGGGTGAATTTCCACGCGCGAAAACTAAAAAAATCGATTTTCATAATAAGCAATCTTCTTTGTCTTCGCTTTGTAAAGATCATTATGTTCCATACACATAGTTGAACAATTAATATTCAAGAGACCATTTGCGTTAAAAAACATAATGTAGCTTTTGAAGTTATTTTCTTTTCGCCAATTCACGAAGAGTTTTGTGTCTCACTTACTTACTATGCGCTAAAGTTTCTAATGCTCTAATTTTTATTGTATTTATAATAATAATTGCCACTATAACCTCACTCAACGGTAGGTAGTATATGGATTTAAAATAATGATATCGATAAAAGTAGCACTATGTATAATACCTTATGATTATGCAGGTTTCTGAAAAATTTACAGTTGTTTCCTGAGTAAGTAACGATTTAATGTAAAATCTTATCTGAAATACGGTAACTAAATTTTTGAATCAAATCGTACATTTATTTATTGACTTGGTGTATCTTTTTTCGATATTTCAACAATTCGATAACTTCGTAAAATGCCATATTTTGGTGTTGATGCGGTATTGTCGACTGTGAAAATTATTATATTATCTGGAAAAGATGAGTATGTAGTCTTTGATGGTTTCTTAGAAATTTATAAAGTGTATAAAATACTCAAGTAGATTAAAAATTATCTAAATGTATCATGAGATTGTGAAAATGTAAATTTGAAATAACTTATCTGAAATCAATTTCATTTCTTTGTGCTTTCCCCTTACCCCTTATGGGTGGATAAAAATATTTTCATCAAAAATAAATGCATATTTTGTGCCAGGCTTTACTAAAAATTCTTTTGTGATAACATAATTTTCCATCAAGCTAATTATTTATTTGAATATTAGTTGTTGAAGAATTATTATTTTATTGAAAATTCAGTGGTCCCCAACATTTTTTTCGCTTACAGGAAACAATCTCAAAAAGTGTCGAGCGCGATATGGATTGGATCAGCAGAGTCAGTGGTGCAAACCTTGCAGGTAAAAGAATCTTTCTGTTCGTATTTAGATTTTTCCACCGTAGTATTTCGTTGTGTGTTATTTTTTGTTACCATTATTAGTTCAATTCTACGATTGTCAACAACATATTGGCTTGGCATTAAACATAAAATTTAAACCGCCCTTTTAAGTTTGAGGGTTGATAATAAACTTATACAATTTTCAACTCCCAGTAGCTTATGGAGTTAATTAATGACAACTGAATTTATTGGAAATAACTGATACGAAATATCCCAGGCATTTAAAAAGGTGTTATTTTTTTGTCATGTATTTTATTTATATCATTGCTAACTGATTGTTAAATTGGGAAATATATTTTTTTTAATATTTAAAACTATTTAAACTAGAGATTAATAATAGGAGCTGGTTAAATAACGCCCACAATCGATCTCACCAGTATTCCTAATGAGCTTGTTATGCATACATAAGTTCCAAGTCTGCCTGTTGGTTTATAGAATTTTGAATTTGCCATCGCAAATTACATCGTTTGTACCATGACTTTTAATTTCTTCAATGAAACATGACATATATAAGTTCTGAGTAATTTTAATTTTACTAATTTCTATATGATTTTTTGGTGTCTATGTATTGTTTCTATGTGGAAAGACTTTGAATTTTTTTTTATTATTTATTAATATTTTTTTATATTTTATAATATTTATTTTTGAAATTGAACAAAAATATTATATTATATAATTGATTTTTATTTTCAATTCTGTATGTTTTTTTTTTTATTTTGTCTCCTCGGAAATTTATGTCGATATTTTCTATTTTGACATATTTTTTAATTTTTTTTTCTTTTACTGTTACAAAACACAACACACATTGCTTGGTTATTCAGAAAACTAAAAAATAAACAATATTTATATATGCGAGAAATACTAAATATTAAAAAAAAATCTCCCCATAATTCAGAAAATGTGTCTTTTCACTCAGAACATGTTGCAGAAACCAAAATATTCATATCGATTGCATTGTATTATAAAATTAGTCATCCACTTAGTTGAAAAAAATAAATAAAGAAGTAATATGCTCTATAAAATAGTCAGCACTGATGAAAAATGTCTAATAATACCCGAATTGATTTACATTTCTGTTTATATCATGTAGTTGCTATGAAAAAAGTTACATAGAATTCCTATAATATACAAATGCTTATTGTTTATTTAGAAAATGATCGCTTTTTAAATTTGATAAGAAATTAAACTAGTATTAATGAGTAGAAATAACTTGACATGAGAAACAGCAATCATATGATTTGAAGAGTAGAAGACGGGAAAAATATTAAAAAGAAACACATTTTCTGAAAAAATACTATATCAAAATGGAGAGCATCAAATCACACATGATTTTTTACCCAATTTTATTTCCGAGGAGACATTTTCTTTTGTTGATGTTTTATTTTTTGTTGGATAAAATTGATTGAATATTTTATTAATAACGAAATGTTCTCTCAAACTTATGATTGCTGCCTCTCCTGGGACTCGCACGCGCTGAATGATGTTCACCATCGTCATCACAAAACGTCCGGAATGTCATCCTCTTGTCCTGAATGGAAAATTTACACCAATTCTCGGCTTGATTATTTCAAAATAAATATTGAAAAATTGCACCCTATCATGACTGTTGAATTCTGCAACTGGTCCTAAAATTATTGTCCATTCCTCAATCTATAAAATCATATTTTCAACACAACACAACAATTGAGGGGACATGAAAATATATTTATATTTCAAAATAAAATGATTATATGCCACTACTGAATATTTCAATGAAAATATCTGTGTATTTGGACTGAACTGGTGTTGATTTGAAAAAATATTAAAATGACGAAATTCATTGAGAGTTAACTTAATGAACCATCGATGTTGAGAAACAAACTATTGGTGGCAAAATAATATCAATATAAAACAATAGTCCTGAATCCAGTGGCGTACTTGTTAGTGCCGGATTGGTTAGGGGGGGCGGCTTAGTAGGGCCCGGAGGGGGCACCGGAGCTCCGCCCCCCCTGTTATTGGGATCTCCGCAAGAGCCTACATATGTGGACCTATAGGGCAGGCCGATAGCGCCGCATTTAGCGGTTAGTCTGCAAACATAATGAGAAGTAGTGGTTCTCAGCACAAACATATATCTAATTTATTGTTTAGATAATTTTTTAGGATAGTGTTTTTTTATGTTTTCATGTAATCACATTTATGTATTTTGGTGTTTCTGTTCATTAAAAAAATGTTTTTTTGCATCATTTTAAAAATACATTATTAAATTTAATGATTTTCAAGGAAAATAAATTTATAGCTGGAAATAAATTTTATTATTTGTGTATTCTATAGATCAAGAATGAATTAAATAAATGAGATTACATAACTCTGAGATGATTGTTGTTTGAATGTCGTGTTCTGTATTATTTATTTTTTAAATATTTAACTGTGTGTTATATTGGTCATCGATCATCGCTTGCTTCCAATGACCAACTTTTTCGTTTGCATTCATTCTATACAATAAATTAATGCAATAAATACATATATCAACCTATAAATCCAAATTCCATATTAAATTCCAATCCAAAAGTTAAAAAAAAAACATACAGACCTCTTTCACTTCCAATAATTTGGATCTACAGGATGTTATCAATAATGCCTAGATAATTTTTATTTTTCAAAATTTGTTACCTTGTGATATAATAATTTAAGAATACAGTATTAATTACTTCAACCATATTGAGAGAATTTGGTATTTTTTTAAAAATGTTTACAAATTATTATCTATTTTCACATACCATCTTATTTGTGTCATTGTTTTTTTTTCAGTTCTTAATAAAGTAGTCATTTCGCTATTACAGCAAATATTCTACAAAGTGTAAAAGAGATATGATTTACTTTATTTTAAAGTAATTAGCATGTATTGTATTTTTGTAACAAAGCTGTTATTTTTAAGTACTGACAAATTTGGATTTCAACTATCATGGCATGGATTTTAATTTTTGCACGATTTTCCTGTATTTCCTATGGATTTTTTTTAGTTTTATTGATACTTCCAAGTCATTTAAATAATGTTATTTGTCCACCTTGTTAGCTATCGTTTCCTGATAATAATATTGTTATGCATACAGGTTGAATAAATGGAAAAGTAGCTTCTTTACTTTCAAATATGTACTGGATAAAATCTATGATATTACATAAAAATAACGATTGTCTCAAATGGTTTGTTAGCTGTCCCAATGTTATAACAGTTCATGCATTCAATATTAGAGTAGAAATAGTGATATATATTTTAGATATCTTTACTGTGATCCATTTAACCGCAGTAGTTGATTAACCAGCAAAATGAAATAACCATTTAAAGAATGGAGCATAAAGTAACATAAAGTAATTTGAAGCAACTTCTGAGAATTCAAAATTAATAATTTTTTAATATTCAACTCTTTTGCAAATTTCAAGTTTTACAGATATGCAATGCCCTTATATAAACTGATAATATGCTCTCTTAGAATTTTAATAATTTGATTAAATACGCATAGAGTGGACCGAGAGATTTAAAAATGTTTTGATAATGAGTGGACTATAGGAAGATAATTTATTAACCTTATGAAATTTCCCCACCATTCTGTTCATTCCCGTGACTGATTTTGTTGGTTGATCTTTTCAGACGCAAGAAAAAATGCATCAGATATATGGAGGCGCTGGCTGCGGCCTGCGGGGGGCGCGTCCCGCCCACTGAATTGGAACATGACCGAGAAGCGGAGGACAACGACCCCGATCCTACGGACTCCGAAGATGACTCTTCCGAGCCCCGCTACCGAGACAACGAAAACTGCTCCGTCAGCAGCCCTGCTCTCAGCGGCCTTAGTTCGATCACAAGCCCGTGTAACCTGCTACAGAGCCCAGCCAGCCTGGCTTCGCCTGCCGCTGGGGCGCTGCCCTCACCTCTGCCGCCTCCCGATGGTTTTCACGATCATCCGCATCATGTAAAACCACCGACTCCGAATGCAGCGCCACCCCGCCCGCCTGTGGGTACCAACCCTCGGGATGCCAACAATCCACTCAGTGTGAATAGACTGACGAACCGTTCTTGCGGGCTGAGTTCTCTGAGTCTGGCACATCTTTCTGCCATGAGAACAAACCCTCCCGTCCCAGTAGCGCATTACTCGCATGACTATTCTAAATCCGGACCTTCGTCTTCCAACGGTCCGCTGATGTCTGAGTATTCGAGGGCAGCTGCGGCTAGTCTGACTGCTTTTACGCCGCATCGCTTGCTGAGTGAGCCATCTTCCAGAAATGGAACTGTTCCAGTCAGCTCTGGGGGTGGAGGAGGGGGTGGTGGTGGAACTGGTCCCGCCCCTGGGACGGGCGCGTCCAACAACCCCAACAATTCCAATAAGGTCATATCCGTGTCATAGTCGTAGCTAAAAAGTCAATATGTCTTCTGTGGTGGGGGTTTTTTTGCATTACTGAGATTACCATATTGTTTTATGATTAATGCGAAACACCATCTTAAATTTTTTTTATGCGGTCTTTTTTAAGTAGTTTATTTATATTTTAAATGATTTGAAAGCACAATTTGTTTGCTTTTCTATTAATTTGCTGAATAGTTTATCTTGTTCTTCATAAATTTTTCATTTTTGAAATAATTTCATGTGCATCATGTGTACCTTGCAATATTTCTCAAATAACTTTGTCCGATCGCAGAAAACTTATTGACTTTTCACTAGACTAATAAAGACTGTGAATTAAAAAAAAAACTTAATGGCCTTATCAATTTAATTAGAAGTATTTTTTGTGTCAGTTAAATAAAGACGAACTTGAAAAACATTAATAAACAATAAATAGACTGTGGATAGAAACTGACATATCAATGACTAATATTCGATTTAATAGACAATCCAAAAGTGTATGTTCAAATATTTTAGCAATTTTTGACATAATTCTGTCATTTCAGTGGAATAACAGCTTAAATTGTGTAATATTTATGTAAATACATTTTTTTTAAATAGTGTCCTAAGATTGTTGAACGCTGTCATAAAAGAAAAGGGGTCAAAGAGTCTTAAAACAATCGAGTTTAAAAATAATTATTACAAGTACTGTTGGCATCAAATCTTTAGATTATAATGATAGTCAAATTATTATTGTGAATTACTAATCACTGTGCAATAAACATGCGAAACATTAAATAAACCGGTGGCCAAAATCATATGCAGTGTTACAATAAATAATGAGTCAGATACATCTATCTACATTACTTGCCGGCATGATATCTGTGTCTGCTGGAAATATACTTATTGAGGTAGACATGGCATAGTGAATTTTATTTTCCAATTTTCACCACACTGTTGTTTATATAAATATTGCATTTATAATATATTTACAATAGTTCATGACCAATCGCTTTGCAGCTGTGAAAATCAAATTGATGTCTCATACCAATGCTTTAATATATTATTTATACTTGAAATAAACTACTGATTTTAATGGTACCCTGTATGTTTTTGGCCACAGCTTAAGAATTAATTAATTAATACCTCTTCGAATACCCCATTATGGGTTTGCCAAACCTTTAGTCTACATTGTTATGTAATGCTTCTTTATTTTTTTTTGAAAGGTGACAATAAGTATCCTTTTAATGCAGGTCAAAGTGTGATTTATAGATGGAAAATAATGAAACATAAAATGGACAGTTTTACTTCAATGGCGTGGAGAATCTTTTATGTGCACAAAGTACACTGTTCATTTTGTAGTTTGAGGTTGCATTTTCCCGCATTTTCAGTGCACTTTTTTTACATTAAGTTATAAGTTGATGGTTCACCTGTTATGTACGCTTTTTGAAGAATTTATGACTAAGAATTATTTTCAAATATGTTGAATCTTATTTGTGTATATAATATAAAAATATTTTTTTTCTTATTTTTTCCACTTGTAAATTAGCTAATTGATTTCACAGTAGTTTGATATGTGTTGAGATTTGGGAAATTTTATTTATAGTCACGATTAAACGTTTTCATTTTCTTTTATTTCATATAAATTTAATATTCTTTGACTGTTGGAAATTTTATTTTTATAAAATGATTTGATACTTCAAAGAAAAATCCTTAATATTTGATGAAGAAGATACCAATTGTGCGTTCAAACTTCTTCATACTTCCTACTTATTGTCGGTAGTTTTATTTCTCTAACAAAATTTTATTCTCGTATTTTTATTATAAATGTTACGGTTTCTATTTTTTTTTTTTCATCAAATAATCTGAAAAAGTTTATGTTTGATACTACCATTTTAGTGCTGTAAAATATTTGAAAACTATTGATTTTTGATTTTATACAGTTACATTGCATTGGAATTGGTACTAGCAATACTTGATAAGTGTGTATCTAAGAGATGCTGATTGAATTCCAAAGAATTTCGTATTTAGAATTTTCATTCTCATCAAATTTATCAAACTTGAAACTTCTGTTTGCGCTATAACTACTTCCACGATTTCCTAAAATAACTTTAATTCAGCATCTCTAGAATGCATTTTGAAGACTTGAGATGAATTTTATTGTTTTGAGAAAATTATCAGCCATTGATAAAAACCTTGCAATAATTTTATTATAATAGTTCAAACATTGTCACCATTTTTTTTTTGTAATATGTTGCATTATACCAATATTGTTTTATGATCTCTCGAGAAGTGTTTGTCACTCGCAGTATATTCGTACAGTAAAATATTTAATATTACTTAAGCCTTTTATAACAACACAAAAAGTCACATATAGAAATAGAAGATTGACTGAAATAGAATAAATATTTTGGTATCGTGTCACATATTGCATTGAATCCACATTATATATATAGACATATTCTTTAAATTTTAACATAACAATCAATGTTCCTCTGTGCCAATTATCTTTAAGTTTTTTTTTTAAACTGTAATAATTCGTTGATAAACTTTAAATATCGGATTAAGTTTGGATATGCGGTGTAAAAAGAGATTTTTTTTATTTAGTTAGTAGTAATGTTACTTCTAGTGTTAAAATATTTTTTTAAGAGCGAGTTATGTTTTATGGGTAAATGATCTCATGAAATAGGTAACACTAATGATTACTTACTTAGTTTTATTACAGTTGTCTCTGCTGTTCTTGTAAGGATTCACATCTTTCTTTCATTTTAACTTGGCAGATTTTATTGCCGCTCTGAGAAGGAAATTATTGATTACTTATTTTTCTATTCTTCAATTATTAAATTAAATCTGCTCAATTAACTGGGAATAAAATATTACATTTCGAAAGAAGTTTTGTAGGTATTAGATCATGTAATGGCATTACATTCAATTGCATCATACAAACGAGATCTTTTAATGATTTGTCTGTTACATTATCTAAAATCTTAATTATTACAAGTATAGTTTACACACTGATTTAATTTTTGTAATAACATAAAATTCTGGAACATTTGTTTTTCTTTGAAAAGAGAGCTGCAGAGTCATTGCAGCCGAGCTGCTTTATTTCAAATTTTATAAGCGATCAAACAATGAGCACAAACATAATTTTGTGATATATTTGAGAAATAGGTACTTAGGCAATATTATTTTAAAATTTAATTTTAGCAGTTCAAATCGATTGAACATTTTCTATTGTCTGAAGTTTTATCTCAATTATTATAAATTTGTTTAAAATACTGCTATGTATGCAGACTTAAATATTACTCTTCTCCAACCCAGACTATGTTTTACTTTCAATTATCTATTTATTGCTGCAATGAAACAATCTAATGTTCAATGTACAATTTTATATTCTTGTTTTATTCCTTAGTTCTGAAAAAATGTTGCCAATTTAAAAAGTAGTGTAAAAATAAAGTAATTAATTATTTATCTATGCACAACACCTGTGAAATGTTTAAACAATGACAGATAGATTTAAATGAATTAAAAAATAATGCATTTAATAAAATGAACCAACTGACAAATATTTTTATCCTGCCTCATTATTTTATTCAAAAGTGATTTCTCAATATTTTATGTAATATGGAATGGAGGCTAGAAATATTTGTCCTTGAACATTTTACATAGTACCAAATGATAATGATTAAACTGGCATTTATTTAGTAGAAAGAATGTGTTTTTTGCTCTCAATAATGATACAAATAAATCACAATGGATGTGTTTGTATATCAAAATTTCATACTATTCTACTTTGGAACCATAGAATAAAATTCACATTTGTTATATCCTCTTTTTTGTATGAAAACCCTATTTGTACAATAAATCAAATTGTACAAATAAATATTTTTTTTGACAAATCAACATTTAAGCAAGAGATATCCACTAAAGCAATTTTTTAATTGGAAATAATTAATCTAAAATTCTCATGAGTGAATTATTGTTTCAAACACCTACCTGTATTTATCGTATTCGAGAACTTCTTTGTGAATAAATTTTTAGTATGAAACTCGAAAAACATACAACATGTCTAATGTGGTTTGTTTGGATCCTAGCGTTACATAAATATGAGACTTTTATTTGTATATTGATTTTGTATGATAGCTGATCAGGCAATTAGTGAAGTCTAGTATAGAAAATAAATTTTGAAACTTTTCAATGGAACAGTTTAAGTGTTCATTTTCAAAAAAAAATGTTCAAAATTAATCGTTTGTTTATACCATTAAAATGACCGGAAGTTTGATGTGGTATTTTGCATAGCTTAAAAGTGAATATAATATTGGCCTTCCATTTTACATAGATTTCCAGAACATTATAATTATTCTACGGATATTGGTTGTTAAATTTAAAAAAAACCTGAGGAGTCAGATCTTAAATAATTTAAAATAAGTATTCTGTATTGCAGAGTGGAATGTGACTCTAGATCTCTTCACTAAAAAATTACACTGAAGGTTAAGTGAAATTCTTCTCTTCATTTTTAGTAGATAATTAAATAAATAAATACCAATTGTGTGTGAGAAACAAGTTTTAAATAATTTGAAAGATTTTCAAACATAATAAATCCATAGTGTTTAGTTATCATTGTCAACTGATAGGGAAGTTGTATTTATGGATGTAGCATTAATCTCTTATGGCTGGGTTCAATGATCAGTTTCTGTCATGTTAAGTATGAACATGATGAATTAGTTATGATAGCTATAAATTTGCTAACACTGCATTATAATAATTCGATGAATCAGTATTGCAGAACCAGCCAGCTATGTAAAATTTTGCCAGTGAAAGTTATATTTAAAAAGTCAATATTTTAACAAGGATTACAAATTTAATTACCACATCTATTTATTCTTAATTCCAAATTACGATAAAGACAAAACCATCAAAAGACAGTGCCAATATCCGTAAGTGAATTAGTGAGTCTATCTGATTTTGGGAATGAACACTTTAATCACATCTAATAATTTTAAATTGTGTACATATAAAAACGAAGTTGTAATAAAGAAGAGATAGAGAGGGGCGTGTTTGTTAAAAGAGTGAGAGGGAGAAGTGATTTTACAAAATATAAATAATAGTTATTTTAAAAGTTTTGTCTACGTAAAATTGTATAGAAAATGAATGTACCTACGTAAAATAATAATTGATAAAATATATATTATATCGATAAATTTAAATATTGTTTATATTTATTACATGCATCACCTACCATATCACTTCCCCTGATTTATTTTGTTTCCCTTGTTTTTAATGCATACATATATTGATTGAGTTGTGCAGTGCTGTTTTCATTTGAGGTCCGATAATATTTATTTTAGATATCACAATACCATAATTGTAAAGCATTAAACTTTTGTAAAGATTCACAAAGAGTCAGATGTTTCACTACGATAACTAAAAATATCCCACATTTTAACAGTTATTATTTTGTTTGCTGATAGCAATTGCGGACTAAGAATTACAGCACTTAAAACAGCATATGATCCAATATGCATGAGTAACACCGGCCATGCTGCTAGTACGTGGTATCAGAGATGCGGGCTTATGCATATTCGAAAAAGTCTTCTTAGCAGACAATGGCTCAGCATCACTATTCCTTATTCAGGCGTATAGTACTTTTCCACCAATGCATTTGTTCTTCCTTGAGTGCATGGTCAATGTATTAGCGTGCATTTTTTTGTGCTAAGTTTTGCAATTAAGTCCCGTAGCTGCAAGGCTAGATGTCCAATGAAATAAATCATCAATTTGACATTCTCATGAAAACAATCTATAGAGGTAAGTTTTCTTGTGGAGTTTCAAATGATCCATATTTGAAGAAGACACTTTATATTTGAAAAAAAATAGTATTTCACCATGAGATAATAAAGAATTGCTAAGTAGAAACTTTTAATGCTTTTATTTAAATATACAATATTACAATATAGTATTGCCTTCTAACTTTTATTAATAATAATGTGCCAAAATCACAGCGCTACAAGTCTTTATCATCCAAGTAAATAATAAATAAGTCTTCTCAGTGACCAAAAGGTTAGCATGCGCGGGTCAATAATGGATATTACAGATTCGCTTCATATACCTGCTGAATTAAAAAAAAAAATCTACAACTGCTTGCCCTGTGAATAATTCTCGTGAAAAGAAATTTATCAAGATGTGATGTGTCTTTGGATAGCAGAGATTCATATGCTCTATTTTCTGATGTTTATGGTAAAATCAAAAGAAATATATTTTATGAAAAAACATGAATTGTCTCTTTGTAAATTGAAGAAGAATTAATATAAAACAGCGTAAAATATGATAAGATAATAAAATATAATAACAATGTTACTACAATGTATTC
Source organism: Rhyacophila evoluta (assembly GCA_022683975.1). Classification (NCBI taxonomy): domain Eukaryota; kingdom Metazoa; phylum Arthropoda; class Insecta; order Trichoptera; family Rhyacophilidae; genus Rhyacophila; species Rhyacophila evoluta. The sequence continues at coordinate 49,698 of JAGVSQ010000137.1, forward strand.
CTTTATAAATATAATTTGTTGAAAATCTAATACTTTTACAGGTTTACAGACAATATGCGTTTTTCCTTGTAATTGTATCAATCAATGATAAATTGCTTTGAAACAAATCTAACTTCTTCTTGTGTTGCTCCAAAGAAAACAGATCGGTTTTCATCGATTAAACTTTGACTGACAGCAACAGACTCCTGACCTTCACTGGAAATCTTTTGTGACTCAATTTCATTATCATGGCGCCATTCAGATCCGAGAGACACTTTAATACCAGGATCTTCATTGGAAATTGCCTTTGGTTCTATATCATCTTCAGTCTGTATTTTCAGAATATTGTTAGGCTGCTTTCGGACTCGTTTTATCTTCAGATGAACTAAATTGATGTGCGTACGCATTGCAGACTTTTGCGTGAATTTTTTCTTGCACTGTGAACATTCAAACGGCCTTTCTCCAGTATGCGTTCTCATATGATTGATCAACAAAGCTTTAGACTGAAAAAAAAAATAATACTGTGTGTGCTTGATGTAAATCACATAAATTTTTACAGTTTCATATACAATATGTCGATAACCTGTTAATCTTTGTCTATCATGGAATCTCGATGTTTTTGTACAGAAGTGATGTATATCAATATAGAAATATAGTATTAGATAATTTTGAATTAGTCAATTCAATAGGAATATATCGTAATTGCCCCAATAAATGAAATATATGCCTGTATAATTTTTTCTTGCATTTATAAAATATTTTCGGCATACTACTATACAGGAAATACAATTGTGAATAAATTACTATTGTGCTTACCGAAAAAGATTTGCTGCAAGTATTGCACTTGTGAGATCTTGGTAGAACAAACCCTTCATGTGAAGATCTGCGATGGAAGTTTAAACCCTGCCGTGTCACATATTTGGCTGAACATTTGTCACACTGCAGTCGCTTTTTCACAAAGTGTGCTGCATCAACATGCCGAGATAACATCAACTCTGTTTCAAAACGTTTGCTGCAATGCTGACAAGGGAATCTGTGGATACAATATGATTAGATATTTTTCAGCCGCTTTGAAAGGAGAACATCAACCGATCATGTAATTTACTGTGAAGATATTTCCATACTTTGTAGATCTTTTTACTTTACCTCAGTGAAGAGATAATTGAAAATTTAAAAAATCTATTTCTGAACATAAATTATGCCTATGTTTTAACACATTTTTGTCTGCGGTAATTCATATTCACATTAATGATAGGGTAACTTATTAATTTATGCTGAGCTGATTAATTTGATTAGTGTTGAAGTTTGAAAAGAAGAATGATAAGGTAAATAAATTTTAAATTTAATAGGAAACCGGAAGGTGAGAAAATACAGTGGGCATTTTGTATGCATCAATTGTAGGCATCAAACGGTTAAAAGATGCACTGATTTATATTATATTTATATTACTGGTTTATATTATATTTATATTACTATTATTTCCATGGTTTATATTATATTTATATTACTATTATTTATTGAGTTATAATATATGAAAATAATAAAAGTACTAGAATTTCGACATATGAAAATAATAAAAAGATATATTATTTCTGTAAAAATAAAAACTTACATAAATAGATCCAAACTAACCTTAACATGGATGGGTCTCTATGCTTAGAGCTTCTGGTCAAATGATTTTTAAATATAGTGGACGATTTGAAATGTAGATCGCATTCCACACAGTAATAGTCACGAGAGGCAATATGAGTAGTTTGATGGTTGGAAAGATTTCCAGCTGTGTAAAATGACTTGCCACAAATGTCGCAGTAGTGAGTGCGTGTGTGAAAATGCCGCCTATCACAATAAAACATTTTTCAATTAGCATTCAATGATGATAAAGACAGTACTTGAGTATTTAATTTTTAAACAAGACCTGTTTCTTCCACAAGGGACTATTTTCAACTGACAAAAATATTTTCGCACAGATATAGGATATCTAAGAAAACTGTAATGCATTTATGAGTGTGGCAAACACAGTATATAGCAGGGTTGGCGAACCTTTTTGAGCCTGAGTGCCAAAATTTTTTTTTTTTCAATTCAATAATATGTCACGTGCCACATGCCATTGAAATAAAAATGCATTAAATGTTTGTGTAACTTCAGATTTTTAATATAAACAAAGCATTAACCGTTTTACTGCGGGC
>JAGVSQ010000138.1:0-51792 GCA_022683975.1 Rhyacophila evoluta
TCGCTAACAGTGATCTCACATATGGAAGTTTACCAGTTTTAAATAATTCAGAAATTATATAATAGCTGCCTTTAAGATTTTAAATGCATTTCATGTATGAGTTACCATTTAGATGCATACACAGTATATAATAAGTAAGTACAATAATACTAAAGATAAAAAAACAGTATTTCATCGCATCTACTTTATTTATTTGCGCATGCATGAGCGTGATGTGGACAGAATCCTATGAAATAAAATCAGAGAGACGAGAGTTGTTACGAAGGAGAGATAAGTAACTCGACGCTGCAAAATAATGCCCCGTCAGCTGGTATGGGGCATCGGGTGTCATTATGGGTAATTGCGGGCAATGGGGGCCATTTAGATTGCACGTTGTTTTTATTGATTAATGATCGTGCGGGCTCCTCGCTACATAACGCTCCTGTCAGAGTGATATGTTCCAAAAGACATTGTAGCTACTACGTAATGATGTGCCATTGTATGCGGCGATTACGTATTATTATAGTACACCAGTTGGGAAGACTTGACACTAACCAATTACATTTGACGTTTCCCTCGGCTAAAAAATCAATCACGAGTATTTATTTTATATTTTTACATATACACATTGACTCAAACGTATTATTTTGTGGTGGACTGTATAAATTGTTAACTTTTACAGAGGATAATTATGTACATTTTGCAGTTAATTTTATAAGGTATTTACATCATTTGAAGCCGACTAGGAAATTTTTCCCAACATGTATAATAAGATACCATCTAGTTCTAGATTGTATGCCCATATTGTTTTCTTTCAATCTCCGTGGGCTCGACGTCAAGACAAACAAAGGTTAGGTCAAAAACAAACCCTGATTTTCCATACAAATGAAGACGTTTCTCTCGTGAAATCATCATCAGAACTCTAACTTTCGTCGTCTTATGAATTTTGGATCGTCTTATTACATATGTTAGGTAGTAGATTAGATTAAGAATAACAATCTATCGGGTATCTAGTCCTGTATTTTACGTGATTTCAATCCGCAACCATCAGTCTCGAAGCAAACACATCGGCCATAAAAGCGACTATTTTGTCAAAATACACATATCAGAGCCGGAAGAGAAAGAAATTAATATAAGATTCCATCACTTTCAACGGTGTCAACTTAAGAATATTACTCCTCAATAGTTTATATACGAGGTACGTAGGTGATAAATCCAAGCTTCGATAGTAAATATATTATAGTGTTAATAAAATTACTTGAATCTGTCAGATACTCCAGCAGATAGATATCAGACTAGATACGGAGCATTATTTCGTTTATTACGCAAACCACGAATACATAAATATCGTATCACATTACGATTTCATCATTTTTTCAAACGAAGCTCGCTTAACGATGTGATCATCATAACGACTCTCAAACAATACAGTGCATAATGTATTCTTGTAAACTGACGTACAACATTATGTTATTAAAGCAGTAAATCGTGCATGAGTGCAATTCAAGCAATCAGATAAACACGATCTTATTTTTTTAAACATGCTTTACGCTGATACGGCGTTTAAAATGTGGGTTAATAATACTAGATTTAAATAAATTACGTAAATCTTAAACTAGCGATAGTCGAGTGCTGTAGGTATATGATAAAATAATATCATGGGAACTTCCTAATTTCCCGAGCCAAAATGGCGTCCGAAAACAATTGAAAACTTTTATTCAAATATCTGTGACGAATCAAAAAAAGTGAAGAAGGCGGAACCTGAAGTACCCGAAACTATAATGCAATAATAATACAACGATATTGCTTCAGTGGCGGTTCGCGAAAAGCGCATTTTATTAATCGTTGCAAGAGAATATTTTTTGACATAAAACAATTCATATTGCCTTTAAGAAAAGGATTTTCGAGATATGTAACAGAAGTATTAAATTTACTTTCTTAGCGTTCTGATGTTACATCGGTTGATTATTAAATTATTCAACTGTTGTAAAATGGAGTTCTGCCAAACAAATGCTATTTTCGGTATCAATTTAATGGCTTTTGGCTAAGGTTATATGCTTCTATAAGATTCGTCATACACATATTAGTAATGTGACGATAAAACATCGGTTTAAATTAGTCGTTGTGAGCAAAAAAAAAAACGATGTTCTCCACCACATTATTACATTCGGTCTAGATATTTAGTAAATTTAAAATGCTTATTAAAAATAATATTAATTACACGGTGCATATAATAAACAGTCCTTGATTGCCATAAATAATCTACATTATTTTAAAATGTCATTTCTGAACAGTAATACGGATGCCATGATCGATAAGTGAGCGTTATTTGATCGATTGATCCCACCGAGACCATTCGGTATACTGTTATGCCAAACAGCTAAGTATCATTACGTGGAGCTATCCAAAATATTTTCAATAAAAAAATGCTTGACGGCATTTTGACAAAAATACAAGTTGGCATGGTCTAATACGAATCCATCAGTTCTATCGGGCATACATAATAGTGTAAAAAATATCACACACGAAGAGAGAAACGCGTCGGCACACGTAGAGTATATGTGTATATACACACATATGCTATGATAGTAGTGTGAACGTAGCAAATTTCCTCCGTGACAGTTTTACCTATTCCCGGAATGGGTCCCTTGCCAAAAGCGTGCTAGATGTGTGCTACGGCACAAATGCCAAGATGCAATTATTTCGTAGGCGTTATATTATTACTACATCACGTATTTCAATATTGTCAGCTTTGAGGAGACGGGGGAATAATCGCTGCGGTGTCAACGTGGCAATAATTTACATTCGCTGGCAACGGGAGGGATTTGAAAACGATTTCAATGCCGTATTTTACACAAAAAGCATTAATTATTACGTTGTCGATTCCGCGAAAATCCGCCGTGCGGTAATATGTCAATTTCACGTGACATCCAAAAATGCACATAACAGATATTGATTTTGAAAGACATTTTATATTTAAAGTTGTATTTTTTCTTTCTACTCTGTACTCATGTATTAAATAATATAAATAAGCTGAAAAAAATCAAGATTTGAGTTAGGTTTTTCGATAATTCACTTAACGTTTTTTAATAATTTTTCCATCAACATCTTTGTAGGAAAATCAATTTATTAATGTAGTATTTTTTACCAAAATCTTCTACAAATTTTGTTTTTTGTCGAGATGGCTCATAATTTTTAAATATTCAAGAACAAAAAAATCTCATTAATTACCATATTAATTAATAGTCAAAATTTGATTGGTAGAACCCATTCCACGACGGACGAATAATTATAATGAAATAATTCCATTATATAATAGTAATAATTTCGGTTGGCGATAACTATAATAATTCGTTCACTACGCCATTATCGAGACTTATTTAAATCTGATAATGGAATAAAAACTGTATTAAGAGAATTATAATTAAATCTTTCAAGAGACGTATGTCAAGCCAGTCATTAAAAAAAACTATGTGAAAACTACTGGAAATGTGTTAAAGGTGGTTTTAAGATAAGCAATATAACAGATAATGTTCGCTACATTATATCAATCAACATTGGTATGGAAAATACATTTAAATGTCAAAATGTATGTTACTCAAATTTAAAATTTCGTGAGAAGTAACAAAATAATAAAATATTTACTTATATAAGCACATTAAAATAAATACCCGTTCATCAATAATATACAAACCAAGAAATAATCCATTAAAGATCTTGGAGAAAATGTGAGATCATTGGCAAAACAAAAAAAGGCAGTATCTTTAAGTAAATTTAAAATAAATTATGTTAATCATAAAAATTATTCATGCACGTGAACATACAAGATAAGATTCTTTATAGTAGAGCATTTACCATGAACGCTGTCGGTTATGTGAAATGATGGTTTTAATGTTGCTTATAAACTCGCCTAATCATCATGCAGGGTTGAGAGGGCATCCATAAACGAATCTTGTTTGAAGCAAACGACCCGAGAGGTCACGAGTTCGCACGACTCCACACGAGCCTAGGCGGTACCAGTTTACCTCACACTCCTCCGGGCAGAAAATTAATCCTTCAGAGAAAATCGCTTCAAATTCTTGGTTTCCATTTGAGCAGCACGAAATTACTATAAATACAAAACCGTGTGGAAAATTACCGGCGGACAAAAATTAATCGAAGATTTAGAATCACTCACTGGTGAATTCCAAAATACGATTAGCATACACAATCGCGACTGAAAATCCATAAATTCTTTTTTTAATACGATAATTTATTACAAACAATTAAATTGACCTAGTTCGGTTGTATTTTACAAATGTGTATTGAGTATCTGAACCAGACTGTCCTCCTCTTTAGCCAATCCATTATGTCATATTTATGTCTGAATCTATTAAAATTTTCGCTTGAATATAAAATATAGACATATTTTGATGCGAGTGTATGTATGTGTAAAAGAGACACGAATACCGGATACGTCCATCCAAACCACGCTGCGATACTTTAAGTCGCGCTTGTGTGAGGGGGTGATTATGGTACACGTATATATGTGCGAACCTCAGCCCTTTCCCTCAGGCTTAAGACGTATTATGGCCATCCATACAACGGAGACGTAATGAAAGAGAGGTTTACCATTCTCGGTTAGAAGCGCTACATATTATATCTTCAAAGAGACTAAGCATTCAAACGCGTTGACTGCCATTCTATATTATAATGAAATACGCATTTCATATGGTTTATATACGTATACATTCCTACAATTAAGGGTGTCGGTTACATACTTTTTGTCATTCGTTAAACATGCATGGAGAATTATTTTCAATATTAATTGTTATTTTATTCATCCCCGAATTACTAGAAAGGATCGATTGGCAAATTATTCTAATGATAAAGCTTCAATATTTTGGCAATAAGATAAATTTCCTTTTATCCGACAATCCTTACTAACGAGTAAGGATTGCCTTTTTTAAGTATTTTTTATTTTCTAAAATAAATTTTACCTTCCCAAATAAGAAAAACACACTTAAATCTTGCCTAAATATAAAAATATAATACATCCTCCAAAGAACAATGCAAAATTGGAAGAACATAATGAAATACTATAGTTACTATAGTTGAAATTGTAAAAATTTGAATTTTCTAGGAAAATAGTAGTGATTGAGAAGAAACTAATCTGCAACTCGTCTGCACGTAGCCTTTTGAGGTTTGGCACACGTGGCGTGACACGTGAGACGTATTCGGTGAAGTCAGACGATACGATAATATGGCGTGCCAACAACGAACATAATAACCGCACAGTTAGTTACTTACTCGGTTCGATACTATCAATTACAAGTAGTCAGTTACAATGTAACGCACATATAAAAAAACCATTCATACTGTATGCCAGCCCATATATGCATACCAGCTCATACATGGCAACTATTAGAAACACTCAGAGCGCATTTTTTTTTATCTGAGCTGTCCTTATATAACTTTTAGTATTATTGATTGCATAACAACGCAAAAAAAATAGGTGACACATGTATGTATTGCACACGTACCCTAATATTTAATCTAACTAAATTAACTATAGAAACGTTGGTTCCGTGTTCGACTATATCAGATTTTTTTAGATCACATCTGCTCCGAATGTACATGTTGAAGAGTTATGACATGGTACACTACCGTTCACGAGAATTAGTTGTTGCCTCGTTGGACATTAATTTTTACCTATATTTTATATTTTTCAAATCATTACGAAGTTGCGGACTCGAACTCGCGATATCCATTAAGCGCTGGGTGGTGAATTATCAATTGAGGTGACAGATAATTAAATCGATATATACTTACACAGAGCCTAATGACGTCCAGCATTCAAAATTATTTTATTAGTATGGCTTATAAACAAAAACAAAAAAATAAATGATTTATCATACGTTACCTATGATATGAAATCGGTTGAATCACATGAATCAAATATTATTCTTTTTTTTACGAACGAAGATACTAAACTTCGTTAGAAGCTAAAACTATACAATATGTAAATCACACGCATGAAAAGCAGATTGTCGGCGACGTTCTGCAGATTGTTTATCCGGGTGTTTTATTTTATGCGACCTCGCACAAATTGGAAATTTTCGTCACGTACATACCCTAATTCAGAAACCTCAGGTCTAGTGTAAAAACATCGTTATCTTCAGTCAAGTTAACCCGGAGAGGGCGTCCGTTGCGTGTCCGTTATGCCCGAAATTATAATTGAGTTAATAATAACGGACAGGGCGGGAGGAACTGGAGAGAAGCGGACGGGGCGGGAGGGAGGTCGATTCGCATTTATCAAATTAGTCTCCGTTCATTGCACAACGATCCAGTCACTCTTCGCCAAAAAGTTGCGTGCATATGGAACGCGACTAATGAAAGCTTCGGTTAAATATGTCAACGAATTCGAAAAGCCGGGAATATCGACGTGATTTGACAGATTGCGGAATTTGTCGCACGCGCGGTACAGAAGAACACTGACATTTAAACTTTATAATTTTCAAATGTCGAATAATTACTGTGCATTGCCATGCATTCGTGTTTGTCTCTGTGTACTTTGTTTTACTGTTTTCTCCTAATGTAGAGTAATTTAAATCGACACATTCGATGACAATATCCTGCATCCAAATATTCGTCCGCACGAAACGACGCATGAATGTTAAACGCAAAATTCATACCGATTCACAGATGAGCGCGTCCTCAAATAAAAATAAAATAATCATTATTATTCGGATATTTTCATTTAATTATAACATTTTTTTTTCACGGTGCCGTGAAAATTCTCCCGATCAACGGGTATTAATATAGTAATCAATATTCCCTATACAGGAATATGAAATAATATATCAATTCTCTCTTTAAAGTTCTACATCAAAGAATACAAAGAGGTATAATTAAGTGTCCACAACGAAGCATCGAAAATCGTAAGAGTTTCCGGGGAAGTGGTTGTAAGTAATCACCAATTAAACTGTGTTTGCGTATTGTCACACCACAATATCGCGTAGAGTTGGCCAATAAAATCCCGTTTTCATCTATTATATATAAATTTGCTAATAATTTACTGACATTATATTCTGTTCCAATCAGTCGAATCTAGACACGGCTAAAAATATTTTGTAAAAACCTACAATCGTGAGAATGAAAAATAATACAATTATTCGGTCACTAATATGTATGATGTTTCATTATTGCCCCAAAACATGATAGTAATACCATAAAACACGGATTTGAATAGATTTCATAGTTTTGCATACGAGTCTAAAAAACAAATCATCTCGTCGTGAAAGGAAAACCGAGTGACGTCAAATAACGTAATAACAATACGAAATTACACAGAAGAGTGGTTACGTGTCGACACAACAGTGATTCTCAAACAGTTAGTAATGCATTTTTATAAGTTTTTAAATAACTTTAGTTTACGCAAGTATACTTTCACGTAATTTGGTACAGAACAATCAATCTCGTCATGTATTAACTTATTACCAAGAGATTCCGAGGTTCGCTTGGTGATAATTTGATTTACTATTGTACATAGTCTATTAAATTAATTTATAACTTATCAAATAATTTTTTCGATTAATGTAGTTTCTTGTGGTATATTTATAATTCATAATCTGAATTATAAGCAATAAGATCACGAAGACGAGTGAGTGAGTGAAGTGAGCCTTAGTTTTTTTTTGTAGAATTAAAGAACTATAATTATGAACTCGTTAATATTATTATTAAATAAGTAAGTATAAATTATAGACTGTATAATTATTGTATCTTAACGCAATACTGAAGAACTACTAATTGGAATATCGACAGCAATAATTATTCTAAATTACCATAGTCTTAATATTTAAAACCTTGCAAGTGTTATTCATATAATTTTAACAATAAAAATTAAAACTTTTTTAATAATGGTAAACAAAGCATAAAAACAATGATTTCATTGTAAACTAAACAAAATTATTTGCAAAATGTTAGTTCTGCGTAAATTAACGCATGAATTACAATCTCATATTTCGCATTTAAAAAAACATAATAAATAATGTTTGGCATAGTTATAACATCACCTAATAGACTAGTGTTTCGCCTATGAAGTCACGAAGTAATTTGAACGAAGAAGTTTTCAGGTGAATAAACACTATTGTGTACTTAGCATAATAACTCGAGTGCCTTTTTCATCGTCAGTAAATCCGAATACAATAATCATGCGATACGCAACGATTGTAGGTTGATGGCTCTCGAGCCGACCCAAGACTCGCGAGGTTATCCTTCCCGTTGCTGTCAAAACAACCGCTAGATCCGCGGCAAGGTGTGTAGCCATTGTTGTCGTTGATGCCGTCGTCGGGTCCGCGGCCAGGGGCGTAGTTGCGTGCGTGGAAAATGAAATATACCGCCCCAAATATGTAATACACTATACATACTTTTGAAAATTCGACTTCTGCTGTTTGACAGTTCGAACCATAGGAAACTGAAGTGTACTTACTTATAACAATATTAATATCAAACTACCTAGGTCAAATAGCACACAGCATTGAGTCGAATTTAAGCTATACAACATTCTCGTGTTTTATGATTAAATTTTCAGTATTATTATGTACAGTAATTGAATCATTAATACTAAAAGGATAAATACAAAAGTTACAATAAAACCGATCAGTCGGACGTATCGACATCGCCATCGAAATTGAGTTATTGACACTCGTTCGGATTCATCTAGACATATTGGCGTCTAGATGGATCCAAACTACAGAACTAGAGAATTTGTTACGCCGATAATGATGAACTACGATCAATTTTATAATATTTGCCTCCGAAGAATGGAAGAATTTCAGGACATTTATTATAATCATTTTTTTGTTTGCGTAACTGATTAAAAAATAAAAACCGAAAAATAATACGTAAGAAACTACCGAAATTGCATATTTCTTTACTATGTTAAATCAAAATTATTATAAAGGCTATTCTCATATTACTTTCACAACTAACTAAGATCGAGATGAACATTGTGTAAATGCACGCAGCGCTCCTGACTGGTATCATCGCCAGTATCACGATCGTCACTTTTTCCTTTGAGTTGGCCAATGCCAATGCTGAACTCTCTTAACCCCCGCAGCACCCTCAACTATTTTTTCGCAATGCCGATCCGCGTGTAACCCGCGACACGAACGCGAGTTCTGATGTCAGTCACTTTTTTGTTTGTTGCTATCTTCAGATTTTGACAGGCCATCGCGTTGTGTAATAGACAAACATGATTTCGCCGCCGTATTTTTGTTGCATGCTAGGAGTGCTTATGATTGATACAACTACATAAAAACCAAACAATTTTAATATAGTTGAAATATTTATTTTATAAAATATTATATTAAATCGCCAGGAAGGTCCCTCCCCTACACCCGCCGACATCGAGAAACCACCCTATCGATCTAGCTTATATGTATTAGAGAGAAATGCGTGAGTGGGAAAATTATTAATCTTTATAGAAAAAAATCATGACATTTTAAATTTAAGCATATAAAAATAAAATCCTGTAAACGATGCTTCCAAGAATTCCTATCGATAGTAAATATTCACGCATATTCATACGCGATACCAGCATCTATTTATAGATATTGAAACATTTGACGTGCAATTATTTGATAGATTTTTTAAAATCTATTTAAAACTTTCGACTGACATCCACGAGCTTAGACTTATGGCAAAAACTTTTCAATTACGTATCGCGCGAGTTACGCAATCACCTCTCTACCCGATCGCCGAATCCTAGAACTATTTATCCTACAGCGCCCTACAGAATAATGAATCCACACTGAAGTGTAAAAGTATCAACTAATTTTAACTAAGATAGTATGTTATGTTACATAGAATTATATATTTTAAGTAAAATATAATAAGTATATTTTAATTTTAATAAAGTGTGGTCTGACAGAAAAACAAGTGTACACATATTTTTATTATTTTTGTTCAAGATAATTAATTAACTGTGTTCATGCAAAGATATACATAGAGTTAGAATGTTTTCATTAGCACTTGCTATATGTGATAGTATTGTAATAACTTAAGAGTAAATCTCAGTTGGGGGTTCTAATTGTGCAGTTGGCCCGATCACTTTATTGCTCTGAATCTGGTCTAATGTAACTCGTGGTAAATAACTTACATGCCACAGAATTGCCACAAAAACAATTCACTTCAAATTTTGTGTACGATATTAGCGGTTTTCAAAGTAAACCGAGTTCATTCGCTATGCGTCGATGAACTCGGACGAACTGAATTGAATGACTACGCACGCGGAGTTGAGACGTCTTCGCTATCTTCCCGGGGCATAATGCTGTACTTAAGCATTATAATATGTAAGCATCATTCGTAATGAATGATTATATCGCTTTCTGTTCCACTTCAGAATTTCATTTAAATATCACTTCATTATATCATTCAAGTAATATGACTTGATTACCCCACATCATACTGCTTTACCGTTCATTGTTTTCTTAGTTCCTTAACAAAATAATTTTATATTTTATATAAATTAACTGATATACCAAATAACACAAATTACAACAGAGTGCCAGGTCTAAAAAGTAATTATATATAGGTAAAAAAATATTATATCATACTATTATACATTACAAATTTTGATATAGGATAATTACAATCATCATTCATGAGTGCATTTAGTCTGAAGTACATATTAATGTATAAGGAATAAGCAAACACTTACTCATATTCATCACGAATAATTTTGAATATGACCACTACCATCAACATCGTCTGTATTGAAATACAAAATACAGTGATATTAATAAAAACCTATACTTTTTCAAAATATGTTGAACATGTTGATGACTTAGTTACACCCGAACATGCTTCGAGATTGACGGTTCATGTCACACGTAATAAATAAAAAAAATGTTTGTATTACTGTGTCATAATATAATGGCATATTAAATTTGCAGTTTTCAATATATCCGACAAACCACATAAGTATCAGGGAAACATGTTATGAAAAGAAATATTTTTAAATTGCTGCGGTTAAAAGCGAGGAGCCGTTAATAGTTTTTTTTGTTATTTATAAAACATACATATAATGTACTTCAATGAATGATTTCAAGGAATAAGGAAGTAGTAGCATCTTCATGCAATAAAAAAAATATTCCCGATTACAAAGAACTGCGGCGATGTTATTGCCAATTATCGTGCGATTTTCTCAGATATCATAACATTCTTAGTTACCAGGGAGGCATACAAAAATGTTGTTATGAACAATTCTTCATACTTTATGCTGTAATAGAATGAATGGTAGCAGGGAATCATAACCGCAAAGTAGCAATTTCATAAATCGATCCAATAATAAAAATGTTTCCAATTACAAAGCATTGCGACGTTGTTTCTATTTTGTTTATACATTCCTCATTTTCGTTGGCATGAAAATACCGTCAGTTGCTGAGGAGAGATTCATAAAAAAGAAAAAAAAAATGTGTAAAGATATTTCCTGTCACATGGCCATATCAGGGAAACATACGAGTGTCAGATGGACAGGAATATAAGGGAAACACCAATGTCATTGATACGCTAAACAAGGATTTCGTAATTCTTTTGACAGATTCGAACTAGTTTTGTTTATTACATTAAAAGAAAAAGTTTTATAGTACGTATATATTAATACATTTCTTCTCTTTATTGAGTTATGGTCAATAATCACACATTATATTTTTAACAGTGATTCTCGAATCCTTGAAAGTGGATCATATTGCCGTTGTGACCTATGTATGCATTAAAATAGCATACCAGTTCACGTATTCACTTTATCACTGATAACAATTATCTAACAACAAAATGAAACTATGCGATTTTCAAACCATTGTTTATTTTTATAGTAAAAGGATTATTAGTTACGAAAGCAAAAATCCAGATAAATATTACTTTCAATGTGCATATAAAGATGAACGGTATCATGGAATCAAAGATCAATACAAATAAAAGTTCTATATAATAGCATCTAATTGTACAATTTTCATAGGCTTCGGCGGATTGTAGGCAGCCGACCGCCTATTAGGGCAACACGAGCGAGAGGAGAGCGAGCGTCGGCCGCACGGTCAAGCCGCAACAAGGCCGCGCGATGCGGAGAGCTCCGAGCAATAAATCGCCCATACGATAACACCACACTCCCTATCTAGATATAGAAACCCACGGCGAGTACTTGCAACTTACAGCAATATCGTCAGGTAAACATATTTTTGAATTTTGAATATGTACCTAATTATATCATAAATTGCATATCAAATAGCACGATATTTTTGCAAGAAAATAATGATTACATTGATAGAGTCCAAATTACAGACTACAACATATTTAATCGACATTGGTGTTTTTTACATTGGAAAACCACACAGCCGGCATGAAAAATACTAATACATAACAAAAAAAATACAAAAAACAATATAAATTAGCACATAGTCTGGAACGTATGTGTAAAATTAAAACCATCGGAAGTTTTACATATTTTTCTATTAGACAATAGTAAAGTTGATTCGCATATGTTATCAATACTTCGTCCACAATGCGACGGTTAAATACACTTTGAACACATATACTATTAAATATTTCGTACTTTAGTTTACGAATTAAAATAAATTTAAATTGTTTGCTATACACGAGTATATAACATATTCATATAGAGTGGTTAATTTATTAATAATATTAAACGATATTATAATCAAATAAATACAAAATGTGAGTTACTCAGTCGTTTTAGGAATAATTATAAAATCATAAAGGCTTAAAAATATATAAAATCGACGATAAGTTACTTAGATAACACCACTAAATTAACAGTCAATCGTGCCACAGGTGTCGTGGATTTCGATTCCGTAGACAGTTTAAAATCCCCATGCTTGCCTAGTGCTTTTGTATGAAAGACATTGTCCAAAGGGTTGAGTAAAAGTCCGACAACTAATCTTCTCAACTCTTTACCTCCCATAAGATATCTGTTCTTTGCTACCGACACATCAATATTATATAATCGACAAATTATTAAGTGCAGCATCTCGCCAACATGCGCTTTCGAGAATTCCTGTCGCTAACCAATATATTTAAATGTTCACCAATGTATATAAACTGTTGATTATACAACCGTATAAGATGATATGTGGTATAGCAGTTAGGGAGATAGATCTCGCATTTCGATTAGACAAAGAGACGCGGATTGAAACCGGAGGCACTCGTCCGATGGCTGATAGCTCGTCCTGTCCTTAGCTGCCTGTTAACCAGACATTCCGGTACCTGCCTCTGTTTTATCTGTCGCAAACCAGCAAACGATAAAGATTATTTTTAGCGGGAACGCGAAAGTGTTTCGAATATCGCTATCACAATATAATAAGAGTAGTCTATTCTAGAGTAAAGAGTAACTATTCAAGTAGTTTTTCCTATTTTATTTTACGTTTAATTTACCACTCATACTAGTGCTAAAATTTGCAAGTGTGAATATAAGAATTATATTAAATACGGCAGACCAATCTTTAGAACAAAAATGTAAAATACATAGGCTGACTTCGTTTCCACATATTACATATCGACGCCGTTCCGTTGTTTTTTTTTTATCAAAAATTTCTTTTAAATGTCAATTTTTTATTTAAATATATTCTACCAAACGAAAATAATTGAAGTCACTAAATAGAATAGTTGACTGTCGATGCATAGCTTAAAATTTAAATTGATTTATCTCATTATCCAATTATTGGACAGAACGGTGAAGATATTAGATTAGAGACAACCATCTAAATTTGTGTGACTAACATGAATAAAATTCGGTAAAAAATCATGATAATTAAAATGTACTCATTGTTTACTCAATACGATTATTTTATTTAGCTGCAATATTTACATAATCATATCGATGTTCTGAGCGAGCAGCGTAATCAGCGTTTCGTAATATATGACTTAAATAATCATAATTAATAAGCAAATTATCAACAATTCATTCGCTATAAGTGCATAAATGACAGTGAACACGTCGAATTTTGTACAATTGAAAATATGTACAAATAAAAGTTTTAGGGTTTTTCATTTTCCGGTGCAACGAACAGGTGTCGATGGAAGCACGACTATGTGCACATACATATAGATTATACGTGAGAATCTTGTCGGACGTGCCACACGATAGTGTCCAATATCACTGAAATGTCATATGGCTGCATGAAACCGAGACGTGCGATGCGCATTACATCTCATACTACATTACGTCAAGTTACGCCGAGTCGCGTGGCAACCAGCAGCGTAGACATCGCGACATTACTACACCGAATCGTAGCGGCTTCTCTTAAGGTAGAATATTTTTGAGTCACCGTCCTCAAAAACTATTTTCACCGCTGCTATTGACGAATTGAAATCGTGTCATTTCGCTCGAATAGATAAAAACTTATTTTTTTTAAACTGACACTAAAATATTAGCATATCATTATTAATATCTTAGAGTCGACAATATTTAATAGTATAGTGTGTATCTTTAGCGAAAGTCGAAAGGTCATAAAAAACAGCATTGTAAATCAAAATTGATAAAAAGTAAGATTACAATATTCAATAGAGATAACAAAATTTTACAATGTTATTTATCTTGACAGGTTTTTTACCACAATAATCAATCGACCAACCCATCGTATAATATTATACATCCATGACACATCTAAAAATATGCACTGAAGTATGATGATCTATTCTATAATATATGAATATGAATCCGCGATCTCCGATGGTGAAAGACTTATTGAGCCACCGAGGCAGCGTTAATATATGTTTTAGATAAAATAAAACATCACCCAGCATATAAATCACGTTGACTAATCAATTACACCGCATTATTTGCAATGCATCAGTCGCGATGAAATAACGCGATAAAACAAAATTATCCGTCCAATAGAGATGCAGTGCAAATATTATTTGATGTGTTGCCATGTGATGTTAAAAAATAAAACTCGCTGCACACTGACGCAGAACTAATACAACATAATGACGGGAGAGTTCAAGGTAAAAACTTGCACTATATTAACGCGGCATACGTATGCTGAAATAGACAGGCGTGTACGGATTGCTAGTAATATTGTAAATTCATGAGCACGGAAAATAATACGTCGAAGGGACTCTTCGTGGATACAGAAATTTATAGGTAGCTTGTAGAAAATTTGTGCATTCAATTATTTATTTTTTAGATTTCATATACTGATTGCATATACGTCATTTTTAAAATATGTTTTAAGCAGTTATGCATGCATGGAATAGTCATTATACTACGAACTACGCTATACTTGGGAAAACAGCGAGAGTGTATCAATCCAGAGTTTACAAATATAAAACTAATCGCAAAGTTTATTTTATCCGTTGATGCTCATGTCTGTCTTGCTAACCATGCAAAAGATAAAACGTATGAAGGATATGAATTGAATTTTACGTGTACACATTAATCTACCCAACTATTTAAATTGTATTTCTATAAATGTCACTATTAGCTTACAACGTAACATATATACGTTAAAATTTGAATGTGTTATCATATATTTATTAGCTTTCCATTGTATTGATAAATTCCAAAATAATCTACGATTGTGAAAACAAATATGTATAGTCTTGTCAGAAAGTAATCTTTTTTATCTATTGATTTGAAAACTCCGAGTTCAGATCGCGTAAGTCATTTTGAAAATAACAAGCGATAGTAATAACAAAGAATTAAACACACGCGATAAAATCAAATTGTTCTGAGAATCCAATAATCAATTGCATACAATGAAAAGAAATTATTTTCCACGCACCACATTACGCACAACAAATGAATACACGATATCACTTTTGCACGATGATAACGTGGCAGCTACAATATCGTAACGCGGAAGAGCAGCTAGTGAGTGTGTTATACTTGGGATAGCAAACGCATCAATATTTCCGCAGTACGCCGAAAATAAAATTTGTGTATTTTATATGCACTCGTAGTTCTATTTTAAATATTTGGAGATCGATACTGTGTTGGTAATTATTGTCCTCATAAATGAAGATAATAGCTATCGTCATTTTTTTAAACAACAAAATTATATTATACGTATGCATATATATCAAATAGCAAATACGTACACTTTGATGCATACCACTAAGTAGAAACAAAACTTAGTAGTGCTCAGTACGGCGAATGCATCCTCGTAATCTTGCCAGGTCTTCTAATCCCCTCCCCGCGCCCACCTCGCGTCAGCCATTGTGGCGAGATGCAATTATTAGAGCCGTGTGACGTCATTGGACAATTAGAGCAACACGACGACTGACACGACTGCGCTGGAGGCAGACAAGCTGGGACCGCACAATATTATCTTACCGCCAGTTTTTCCTTTTCTACGTCGACTTTGTCAATTTCGTAATAATATCCTTTTATTTTTTTATAAGTTTGAAAATACCATTTGACAGAATGTCCATGTTTCTATGGAATAAGAATAACTCAATGTGGAATCAGCAAAATTCCATCGACAGTGTCACGTTTTGTAATAAACATATATAAAATTCAATGGCTCAGACCGCTAGTCGGCTATTGGAATTATCAAAGACACAGAACAAGTCAAAATTGCCTGGTATTTTTTTCTTTTTGAAAACCATATGTACAATATTTAACAAGCTCTTTTAAAAGTCTCTGGACTAAGTGTATCTCACGCGTAATATCGTGTAATCAGTCTGGTGTACTAATACGGGGGATATTTCATTTCATTCTCTCTTAAACAAGTTAACGTGCATATCACAGGGATGCAAATGGGGAAAATAATGTAAACTGTCGCAAGTGGTTAAATGAATTAGCAAACGCACTCGTCGGTGAATTTAAAAAGGAGACAGCAGATTGAAATGCCGAGGCTCCATAAATGATCACGTGCTTTCTTACGCCACAATAAATTTGGCAAATGGTTAACAGAGTATACTCGCAAGAATAAGCTGTTAAAATATTGACATATCTAAATACTCTCACAGCCCGGGAGCGAAAATGATTATTTACGTTTCTTTATACGTACTATCAACTCGAGAGATTTGTTGTAATAGTATTATATTACCAACAGTTTTTCGTTGCCTACTTCAACATTTCCAAATGACTACAATATGTACTACGGTCTAACTCTTGACATAATAAATATGCTGTCATATTGAATAACAAATATACATGACAGATGTAGTTAATCGTTACCGTTCCGCCAATTGAAGTTTGGTATGATCAAATACATATTATGTTTTCATAATCTGAAACAAATAAGTGGTATACTGATAATTTCCGCCGTTTTGTTCTTCATGCATAAACATATATTATGATCTATGTTTTCAATTGAAACGAGCGTATCGCAAGAAGTGAACTAACCGTGAATAACATTTTATCTATTTTAAATGGTCTTTTGTTATCGTGGCTTAACAATAACATATTATTAATATAGACTAAGAATGACACGTACACTAATATATACCATCAAAAGAGGTGGTGATCAGCATAAGTTAAACGTAGTCAGTAGAATCGAATCTTGTAGAAAATGTTGGGAATGATAAGCAAAGGAGCTGCGCGTTCAGAGAATGAAAAATCAAAGGCGATGTTATAAAATATACTTGGTATTGAATTTAGCTCTCGAGACCCAGTTGCAAATCGATTGCAAGGCATCACCGTATAATTGTATTCAATATTACAAGGACAACGACGAACGAAATAATCAATAAAACGAAAACTTCTTCATATATTGAGCTTCAAATGGTTCGTAATTGACGGATGGCAAATAGAACTATGTACTCGTATAGTGTGTTCGTTTATTGATACTATCCACAACTTCGGTAAACACGCGTATACGTACGTTAATAATTTAGAATTGATCCAACACAACTGGAATGGATGCAATAAATAAATCTATCGATTACAATTTTTATCTACAACCACTGAAAATAAATATTTATTTTACGACTCTAAATTAGGCCGAAGTCGCTTTGTCGCCGCAAATTAGTAAAACCACCGCAGGCTTTCTAGCTTCGTGGTTTTTGCCGTTGATTAGAACTGCGAGGTATTTAAAAACTCATTAATAACAATGTAAATACAAATGAAAAGTTATCTGCAAAATGTAAATTGTCCATGACTTACTTTTTCCAATTTAAATAAAAGTGGAGAGGGGGCTTCTACAGAAAGCCCAGTTGTTGAAAAAATATATTTACTTCGAACACAGTGTGAAATATCTTTTCACAGACAAATAAAATCGTAACTTCTGTTCCTGTTCAACGATAAATCATGCGTTCGAAGTATTCTTAGTAAGTAATAAAAAGTATTGACAAGTTAAATCGAAATCCATAGCATGCACAGCGATATAACTGGGATGAAATTAATTTGATCGACAACCACGGCGAGCCGACACGAATTCTCATTATAAAGTTCTGGATTCGTTCTTAGTTATTTACAACTTGGGAGGCGATGACAGCATTCAAAGAAAAAAAAGAAGCAATTAATGACTGCTATCATTTTCTCTCGGTCTTCATTTTCAGCATACGCTTATATCAAGATAGCATCAATTGTCTTTTCAAGATTTTTACGAGATTTCAAGATTGAAGATTTTTGTATAACAATGATCTAACGTAAGTAGTACGTACATTATTCCCTGGTAGATAGAATGTTGTTATTTGTATCACAGTTACCTATCATATAATACTACAATATTTTAATACTAAATGAGATTTCTGGGGATATTTTCGATGCTATCAACTGATTCCAAAAGCACTCACACTTCAACAACTAGTTCGAGAGAATCCGCCAAAAAACGATCACTATAATACTTGTGTAAGATAAAAAAAATTGCCTACGTGAGCGAGGCGACCTTGAAATACGCGTCTAAAATAGCTCACAACTGCCCTGACTTTGGAACAAATCGAGCGCAATAAAAAATAATAAATCGCGCTCGTAGCTCAATCATACGTAATAAATATCTGCCTTCATACTAATTGATCGCAGCTGAATGGTAAAAGACCAGTGGGTTGTTCTGCGAGTAAAGAAAGATGCTTTAAGATTAATCATAATATTTTTATGTCACAAGGATTTTGAATATGAAGCTACAGTCGACCTGCGATCAATTTGGTCTGTAGCACAAACTCTTGGAGATAGTCAACCTATATGTTTTACCATTGAATACAATTAATAGCAATGGCTACAGCAAAAAAAAATGGTTCAGCAACATTTACGTAAATACATCTGAAGAGCAAGATTTTTAAAAATGGCCACAAGTTAATTAGAGGGCGATAAAAATAGATATCTAAAAAAAACAGGATGTGAAAAATAAGCATTTCTAGAAATTAAAGCTACATTTTTTCGTTTCGCAGAAAATTAAAGCCATCAAAAACGCTTTTGTTTATATTCGTAAATTTAATCCCAGATACACAATTTATAATAAGAAATGTGTGGGCCACAACAATTTAATTTATTTGAATGATGACTAGGTATATTATGCTAATCCCAAAATATGGAACCATTTAAACATTGTTTGTATAGCAAATAGTAACGTAAAAAACAAGGGTTCTGACTATGCTGGTAACTATCTATCATTACGTATCATTTTAAAATCATCGTACCTTTAGTCAATCATTTTTTTACGTAGACCATAAAAAATAATTCACATTAATTTATTTTAAATAAAATATATTTGGAGCGTATATAGAATTGGATATCCATGCAAGAACACAGAGCGCTACTTACAACCCACACACCATTATACAAGTTTGCAGAATCATTATAAGTATATTATTAGATTGCTTGAGAATAAGGCAATTTCAAGACATATTATTGTATTATACCAATAAACCTTGCGAGTATTTTACATTATGGTATTAACAATGCGAACGCCTTTTAAAGAAAACTCGAATCCATACACTGGAGATTTAAAAACAGGTAGACTAGTTACTGTTTATGTTACAAGTATGTTACATCCCTACGTCCGAAATGAAATTTATAACTTATGTTTTAATTTAAAAACCTTCCACTATCATCAAAATAAAAATTGCCATAATGTATTAGGTTAAATCTGTACAATGCAGTATGGTGACATACGGTGTTTATGTACCTTAATTTCGGGTAGGTTCTTACGGCAGCCAATGTAAGTACACACATCGTACAAAATATCTAAACACGCCAGTTTTAATAATCAAATACACGAAAAACATTGAAAAACTTACTAATGCAATAAAACTTAATAATCGACGTATGCAACTATTTCCATTTATTATATATAATATTATTTACTATTTACTAACCAATCATTCAGTTTTTAAAATAATCATCCCTAAAGATCGAACCTTATTCATATATTCATGTATTTTAATGGGAATCTGACCCAAACTTCCGAAAGCATTGAAAGTATACAAAAAATCTAAAACAAGTATCACTGGAATTAAAATCCCGACTCGCACTCTCACAAAAATTAAATTCCGTGCATTTTTTCTGTGTCGGATAGTCGATTCTACAAAGTCAACTAATCAATACCCGGTATGCGAGGAGTTTTACACAAAGCGAGCATCGTCCGCTGCATAGTTCGGAACTCCGAAACGCGAACAATCCGGGAGAGGGATAAATAAAATAAATAATTGACGGACGGAAGGTTGTGTGTGAATAGAACCGCGTCCCATTGAAAGCGGCCGCGCGCATTCGTCAAAACGAAAATGAACGGTCGGGCCGAAATAAACGTCGTCATAAATTTCGAAAATCGCATAAATTAAACTCACGACTGTACATTGCTGGGTGTGAGGGTTAAATAATGTCCAGAGGCGAGCCTTTGCGGGAAACAAATACGAGTCGTTTCACCAAAGCATTCGATTCACTCAATGTCTCCTATGATCTTGCATAAATCAATCACTTGCAAAAACCCTCAGAATAAACGTGAAGTGGCAGAAGACCTATAAGAGGGAGAATAATGCCAACAATTAATTGTCTCTCTACATACCACTCACTTTGCCAAATAGTAATTCCCGCATTAGCCCAAATATAACACAATATATTTTTTTCTAAAAAAAATCATTCGCGTTATATTCGCGGTTTAGGCCGTGTCCAGATGTACCAGCGTCCACACTACATATGCACGAAGCCAAGCCTTTTCTCATATCGCATGCACAGTTGGATAGGAGTGAGGATAGCATTTTATGAGAGGAAAATGATGCATCGAGTAGTAATTATTCAAACGAGATTAATGATAATTCAAGCACGCCTGAATAAAAAAATCATATTTTCTACAATACAATTTACCTAGTGGATTTTTGTGTTATATTTGAATTTTCCTTTCGTCCCTGCTCCAAATATGTAGGTCGCGTTATATTCAGGCTAATGCGGTATAAGAATTTTGAGTTAAGTGATTATCGGTGTGTGATTATATACGAATAAATAAACAATACATTTCAGGCAGTTTACATTCATTTTTGAATACATATTCATCGGTGGTCTAACGCATTGTAATTCAAATTGATAACTTTCAAAATAGGTTTAATACAAGAATATAAATAAATAGGCATAATGTAAACAAGGTAAGAAATTCATAAGTATAACAAATTATACATGATTTATATAAAACAAAAAAAATGCATCTACTTTTCAACATTTTGTGCTAATTCTTCATCAGTTTAACGTGTACGGTACAATGTGTACGGTAACAATTACTTCCTAAAAGATTTCTAAGTGTTATTCAATCGCCGCCGGAATAATTTCATAAATATGAGTCTACAGCGTGTGGCGGTTTCCGAGAGCAGGCATACGGAGGAATCCCAGGTGCTGTTAATACTTTATTAGTAGTAAAAGTACGAAACATTAATTCAAAAGCAGCTACCTGTAATGTGTGCCCATTGCCTGGAAGTCGAAATTTTGAATAGTTAGATTAAGAAACTAATAACAATATGCTTGCTTGGTGATAACCGAACTTATTGCACAACGATTATCCTAAGGCAGGATTCGAGATCGCCATTGCTATAATAATGTATCATACAACCGTGCTACAACAGTGATTTCCACGACGCTGGATAGTTTTTAATATTGAGATGTACCTATCGCGACTTCGTAGATACCAGCAAAATATTCGCACGACTATTGACTACCCTTGTTATATTAAATTGTTATTTATTTATTTAACCACAATTAATCAACATTACATTCAAAAAATATTGTAACTGCGAAGGAAAAAATTGTTGTACTAAGGATGGCAATTTTCTAAGAAAAAACCTTTTAGGTTAACAAAAGCGGGAATTGCATTTTTAGTTGCGTCGACAAAAATTCTTTCGAGTCTTGCTAGACATCCAGTCGCCCGCGAGACAGTGTCGTCGTCGCACAACGTTACAACACACCGTAGACGTATCTAATACGTAAAACCGCACAAGGAAACTAATAATTAATTGTATGTTTCAGTTATTTTATTTCAATATCACAATATTATATTGTTCGGTTTTATATTACAGGACACAATTTGCACGCAAGATTAGATACATAGGCTCTAAAATCCATAGGAATTAAGAATGTTTATCTGTAATCTCTTCGTATTGTTTTCAAAGCATTATCTTATCTAACGTGACTAAATACATTATAACTCAAAGTAACTTGTGCGGGACTTCACCTGTCGAAAAAGCATTATTCATTATTGAAATAATAACATCTTCACGTCTGAAGAAAACATGATAAGTAAACATCAGTATCATTACTGATAACTGTTATCGTCATAACATAACCATTGGGTCGATACTGATGTAAGATAAAGTATTAAAATCAAAACAATTTGAGTCGATTTCAGCGATACCTAACGTCGACACCCAACGATGGGTTCTGACCGACTATTATGACATTCTTTCAATATGGCTTATCTCTAAACACTAACTTTCTAAGAGAGCAATAAACTCATTGAAACCTTTCTTATCAAATACATTAGTTTTGTTGTTAATACATTAAGTATGTCAAAGGAATGTTGTAGATGGGTAATATTGCCGTCAATTTCAAACAAATCAATACAACTTTTTTTACACACCATTTTCGCTCCCAAAGTGGAGCATATGGATCTCGGCAATGTGAAGACGTCTTGAATGATTATTTTTCACGAGAATTGTTTGTCAGACAATTGCTCAACCCAATGGGTATCCAGCCCTGCATTTGTGGACTTTTAAAATACGACAGATGTGGAATCGAACCCACATTCCCCGGATCGCCAGGTGCGCACGCTACCAAATACGCTACCGGTGGGAGATTATATTGTTATTTATTGTTTGTTATATAAAATCAATTACAACAGATGCGTAATATCACTTCACAGCAAATTAGACAACAATATTTCCATCAAATTTGGGTATAAATTGTTAAAATATCTACTATTGTATTTTAAGTGCAATACTGTTATATGTGAAATATGACGTTCAGTTGTAGACTTGTCGTGTTCTTCATAATATACACACCATCATGCCAATATAAACCATTGTACCAACAATATCTATTAATAATTGTACCATGTAAATGTTAGACAAAAATTACACTTTAAAATATTGAATATACTTTAGAAAATAAACTTTTTTGTAAGCTTTTATTTATTTAACTTTTAGATGTAAAATTTACGATAAATCGTCTAGAATTCGCTTGTTGCGTTAGCATTTAAATATTTATTTAATAAATGTTTTGAATTACTCACCGCCGGCGTAACAGATTGAATTTGTTCTTGTTGACTCAGTTTTAAATGACTTTCTCGTTATCTTGTTCTTGTTTCAGCAAACTGATAAGGCTGTTTGACTTAACTTCGGTTGCAGGAATATCAACCACATTAAAATAATTATTTTTCTCGGCAATAAAAACGCATATTCCAATTTAATGAAAGTTATTTACGATATCAATGTCTTATTAATACATATTATGATAATTCTAATATCTTACTAACTACCAATAAAACCATACCTTTACTAATCCATATCTGTCAGTTTTATATTTGTTTGCTGTTAAAGACTGACGAAGTGCATTCATTTTTACTATGCTCTGGAGTAAGACGTGTGATGGAAATAGTTGTGAAACATTTTCGCAAAAGGCAAGGATATCCCAAGAAATAAAATTCTATGTATATTCATCATTTATTTCGAAGAGTTTGACGATAACCGAACTTGAAGTCAAAGGATTTGTTGATTATTATAATCCGTTTTATACAGTTGCACAGCTTATACAGGATATAAATCTTTGTATGACGCTGTTCCCACTACTTCACTGGGTAAACAACAATTAGAGGAAAACACGTGCTATGGCAGTGATATAAATATAAAAATAAAACTATGAAAATCATAGACGGTAGCTGTGACGTAGCAATTAATCAAGTATCATATAATACGAGTCTTATTTTGTAGTCGCTGTACATATATTATTAAATTTTCTTGGTCATAATATTTATGTACAATATGAGTACTAGGAACTGTACTTACGATTACGGCGTCCCTTATTTGCCAGTCATACATTAGGTGAATAGTCTGATTTTGTTTTGTTTTAAACTTCAAACGTTATTTCATTTGAATAGTTGAATAAAACGAGCATATCCGCACACGGTTTGTGCTCACACACTGACGATATGAAACAATATTCTCAAAACGATTTTTCCATTCGGAGCTTTACAAAAGCAGTCGTTTTCACGAAAATAACGCTTGTGTTACGTTAATAGAATTCAAAGCAAATAATAATAAATGCCCCGTAGTTTTCCGTACCTTTATTATTACCTGCGACATCCTTTATCATCGTTAGGCTACGGGCAACGTATGCATGTATACACAGCGCACGCACACACATACACACACACATATGCACACACACAACCGCAAAAGCATTTTGACAAAAGCAGATACCAACGCACTCAGAATAAATAGTACAAAGGGACAGTGAAGTCGGCACTATGTAATTAACAAAAATGGAAAGATAAGCGTTTATCAACGGAACGGGGAGATTGTATGGCAAAGGAATAAAATTGTACGGTTAATTAATTAACAATTCGCCGACGAACGGTGCGCGTGACGTTTAGAAGAACTATGTATTGCATAAGTCAGCGGATTTCAAAATATGGGTACGTAAAAATTTTAATGCAATGTATCTGTATATATTTGTAATCATGCCCGCTGCAAACCGAGAGCATTTGGATCTCCACAGTGTAGACTTACTTATCTTGGGCATTTTTTCACAAACCAATATTATCAACCAATTGCTCGACCTATTACATCTTCATATTTTTTAAACTCCTTATGCAAACAGGGATTAGAATTTGAAAATTTTGGCACCGAAATTTACGCGCTTCCCAATCGGCCACCGGGTGAAAAAATATTATGTATAGTAGTACTAATTCAAAAAAGCTTCTGTCACTCTTCTGATTATTTGTATATTTTCATTAACATGCCTGATTTGAACACCCCTAGACCATGCCATCTCAAAAATATTCTGCTTGTCATATTCGACTAGACTTTAAATGCTTGCTGGCCAAAAATGTGGCCAGAAGTATTCATTACAGGAAATGATGTACCACCAATAGAAGATTAATACGAAAAGGTAATTAAAATTCATCATAGGATTTGAAGACTTGAATATTTACCGATATCGAAGAAATATTGAAGGACCATGCTTTTAACGAAGAAGACATTGATGGTAAAAATGTTATATGAATTACGACGATAATGATTAAAAAAAAAATTTAGTTAGCTGATAAATCAGAACATTATTTTATAGGAAATGATCATATAATGGAAAGAAGTTTGTTTTAATAAAATCAATAAGAACTCACACGTTTTATTTGGTCGCGATAGTAAATTAACAACGTGAATCATTGAATCAATGTCATACTAAAAGTAGTGCTGCCATTGAAGAAGTCATTCGAGTACTTTACCTATTCAATTTTTTTTTTTTTTTGCTCGCATGATGAATGGTCATATTGTAAAACTTTCTTTTAAAAGTGAACTTGCGTGAAAATAAAAATGCAACTTGGAGTTGTTAGGACTTGGAAAACCGATGGAGATATTTACAAAAAAGTGGATTCACGAAAGATGTGAAACGGGAGCCATTAGGAGGGTACATGGCGTACACGCTCGATGTTGCAAAATAACTCACTTTTAGACGTGATTCGAAAATCGATCCCTTGGGCGTCTTTGCCTATTCTACTACTTGCTATAAATATAAGAGACGGAATATAAATAATTGTGACAGCAAATTTTGAGAAACCGGAATTTAAAGACCCAGCAGCGATATTAATAAGATAAAAAATTGCTTCAATCGACACGTAACAATGAAATTACGCAAACGTAAGTCGTGTCGGCGGGTGGGTTTGTACACGACTCGCAAAAGACATCCGGCCAAACTGAAAATGGGAAAATAAGGGCGCGCCGCAAATTGTCACTCATTAAAACGTCGCGGTCCCTTTGAAGAATGAGGGAAACCCCGAAAGGAATAAAGGAAAGCGGAAGTAACCAACTATGTGGCGGAGCCTTCCGAGGAAGGTGGAGACACCGTTCAAAGGCGTTAAAGCAAGTGGGGGGAATATGGAAAGGGGGGTCTTGGAAGGTGAATTTACAGCGACAATAAATAAATTAAATCGATATAACAGCACACACTTTAGTAACTCATCTTGAGAACCGGTGGGCTATGCCAATCTTGTGTCCGCTGAAACCAATTTTAAAGCATTCCTAAATATGTTGTACCATAACTTTACAAACAAGCACTAAATTTATTTGCTAATACGAATACGAATTTTTCCTATAGCACACGATGTCTTTTTGTATAATATTTTGTTCGACTTACGCTTTCAACAAACTTTTATTACGTTCGATCACTTATCTCGCTATTCGATAAAATGGATAGTGATAAATATCAGACAGCTTATAACGTAAATACAACCTAATACAACGGGATGCGCAACATCAGTAGAGTATGTACAATTATTATTACTTATGACTACAAAACTACATATGATATTTGTATCCAATAAATATTCTTCTGATTCGATAAATACGGATTTAAATGAGATTTAAAACATTACCATATAATAGCGGTTCATACAGAACTTTCATTTTTCATTATTTTATGTAACCCGATTTAGTAAACGTTAATTAAATGCTGTGCCATGGCATGATTGATTATGCGTTATGTAATCTAAATAAAGAGAGATAATTAAGCGTCGTACTTATATTCTAGCATTTTGCGACCCCCCGGTAATTACTTCTCTCGTCCGTACGTAATAACAAAATTATTTTGAATGATAATCACGTGAACGCGGATTTCTGTTATCATTCGACAACCACCGATCGATTTTTTATGATAGGAATGGATGAAAATATATGATAGGAATGGATAAAAATATACGATAATATTGTTTCGTTATATATTAGATGTGCGAAACAAACAAATGATAATAAAGATTGTTGTAAATTTACAGAAAAAAACACTAATTTATGAGCGCTATTCCAACAAAAAAAAAATTATATTGAAAAAGAGCTAAGTGAAATTTTCGCGTAAATACACTGGAGATTTGTAAGTCTTCGTATTGAAGATTTATAAATTGATGACTTCTGCAATAACAATAGCTCCAATTCGTATTGTAACAGTAAAGTAATGCCATCCCTTTATGAAACGTTAACACACATCTACGTACAGTAGGACGTAGTCAGCTGCGAAGAACTACGTGTGTGTGAGAACTACTATAACTCTGTTAATTCAGTGCCACAAAATCACACGAGTGTATTCGATCACCCTTGCTCACTAAATTTCATCGTCCAAATATTGATACAACAATAAAAAATACTAATTTAACAGTAATTCAATTATCACGATATGTTTGCGCTATTACAAGAATGACTACAACATTCCATTGCCTGGGCAATGGATACAGGAACCGTAGACAGCTTTCATATATATTCATAGTCTACCTACTGACACGAATGGTCCGTAAATCTAGGGTAGATAAGTGGAGCTACTAAGTTACAAGCCATCTACATAAACCATTTTTGCTTTACAATCATTTCAACCAAAAAGCATGCTTGCTGTTACCACCATATAGTAAATATTGTACAAGCATGTTATCTTTTTCTTCACTGGCAAACGTCGAAATCTTCGCTAGCACTGTCGGCGTCTCGAGCATATAATAAATTCGCAAGTGAACACTGATTGTGCTCCTGTACTAGAAGCACGCGACAAACACATGTGCACTCCTACATCCACAATTATTTCATAAAAGCCAATTAACGTACAGCGGTTATGCAATAAAATCCTCAACGTGCCATGTCACGCTCGATCACCGGTTAGTATCGAAACATCATACGGAGAGTTTACACGACGACCAAACATATGAGAAACAAACATTAGAATATATACTAGGATATGTGGCTACCGTGTATTGACATTTGGTCGACTATCAATCTAAATGTCAATGTTAAATTTAATAGTAGTTGGGAAAGGTTGGAGTTGCTTTGTCGACCCACGAAATATTAATAATCATATAGTGACTAAGCTCGGTAATCAGCTGTTCAAAAATTAGGTCATTGTTAGGCTGTAAGTTAACTCATTTCCAAAAAAGTAGCGAATTTAATGTTATAGCGATAAACTGGGCTCGCGCTGTGAAAGCTGTGAGACAGAGAAAATCTTTACAAATGAAATTGATTATGTAGTACGAATACACAATTTTGAAGCAACGAGCAAGACAGAAAAAGATGAAGTATCATAGGGCACGCAAGAAGATGGAACAAAAATAATTCTACTGTCAATTAGAAAAATGTTGACGGGTCTCATGGTCCGCTATAATCGAGATTGGCGTTCGGCGTCTCGCTCGAGGGGGACGGACATCGCTCAAACAGCATCCATACACACATAAATAAACACGATGTTGTTATTACAGCATAGAGAGCCCCCCTTCCCGCTACAGCTTCAGCCCCCGGCCATATCATCACGGCGTTGGCGGAGAAAGAGCGTGAAATAATAATGCTGAAAAAAAGCCCGACGCCAAAGTCAAGGTGAACCGGATTTGGAATCGCTCCGAGCGGCGCTTGTAAAGACCGAGCACTCGCATGCGATCCGTACAAAAACCATGTTGGTATTGCACCGTCGATGGTGCTAGTGCGGGCAGCAATATCGAGAAGTATGGGATTTATCACCAATGATACCATCTTGACTCAATATTCAACGAAAAAATCCGATCAAACAGGAATACCATAGGCATTATTGAATCAAATGTCAATATATCATTTGAATGGCATCAAACATAAAATAGTCTTCTCCTCATCTTTTTTTTTTAACGCATATCCTTCTCGTGATCATATTTTAGTTATAAAGCCTCCTAAAAAATATCATCCAGAATATGATGTGATTCTACATTGTCACAATTCTGCTTCAAATAACATAACTAGTAGTCGCACTTGAAACGATGCCGATAAAAAAATAGTCTAACGTAAGATAATCGTTTATATTATCAACGCGTGATAAAAATAACAACATGAAAACAACCTTTCAAAGTGCATAACTCATTCGACAGTATTCGTTAATGCTGCTCTATTTAGGATCCAGAAAACGTTGACGTTTATCAATAATGCTGGCCTGTTGATACCAAAATGACCCCTGTCGATATTTAAAATGCATTCAAACCTGTTCACTGCACAAAAGGTATACGGAGTCAGTGAGTGCTTTGTCACGGTTATTAGAAAGATACCATATTTACGTCTGCCAAAGGAGCATCTAAGCAACCCCGTTGCATGATATTTAAATGCATTTTTTTATAATGCATCATCGACAATGACAATGTTTGAATTAGGAATCAGTTCCAGTGAACTCAAAATTTCGAGGGATTTGGTTTATGACTAGTTTTGGCTTTCCAAATGTACAATATTCTATTATTATTCTCGCCTAATCTCCGCGAGTTTTATTACATCATTATTATGTATGTTAGTATTACCCAAAGGACTACTATAATAGTATTGCGAACAATTGATCTGAAGTCATGTCAACAATAGCAACGACCATAAAATATTTTTTCCTTATCGATTTCCAGTGTCATTACCGATTAATTTCTGTATAATTAGTTTAATTGGAATATTGTTGACAAGCTTTGTAATTATAATAAGTTAAAACTATACAATATCATGCTTTATTTAACGTTTCAATATCTAGTAAGAAAAAAATATATAAATTCAGCCAACCAACTATGTGATTAATACAGCTATAAATATTTGTTTTGCTGTGTGAGTCAAATTCGTTAACACAATGTGATAGGCACTCTCTTTTAGTAAACACATCATGAACATTAACAATTTGTTGACAACACCAGCCTAAATTATTATAGCCGTGACTACATCTTGAAATGGTCAAAATTCATTAAAAATATTAATATTGGAACGTACGTATATTTGAGAAAAATCAACAAAAACCAACCACGAAATTACCTAAACTTTGTACACATTACTTCACCGTAAAATGACAATCGATATGCAATTAATTGTACACAAGATATAATATGTAATTTTGAACATTAAGCCGAATCCAACTGATATCGAGAATTCAACGAGGCAAAATATCAAGATAATTTTATTAAAACAGCCGAGATGTTTTTATACGGTATAAAAAAATCAGATGTGTTACAAACGATATAACTGATGAAGTTTCAGAATATTTTTTTATGCGGTCCCTATCCTATGCACGAAACAAGTTTAAGTGTAATTATAATAAAAATAACATAAAATGGGCACCTTACATGGAGTTGCCTACCATCCGTTAATTTACCAACGAAAGTGAATATAGACTTAAATAAAGTGCAATGCATACAACGAAATATAAACCTGAACTAAAAAAACTCAATCTTCCCAGTAGCCTAGAGGTTAGCGGGAATTGCGGGTTCGATTTCCACATCTGCCCATTGAGTTGAGAAATTGTCTGACAAGCAATGTTCGTGAAAAATAATCTGTCAAGAAATATCTTCACATTGCAGACTTCTTCATACTACGTGAATCCATTTCCTCAGCGAACATGGTAAAAAAAAAATTGTGACATATATATTTTTTTCGACGAAATTATGAAGGAACTGAAACTGTCAACAGTTTATTAAGCATTCATAAACGTGCAGTTCAAACAATACGAAACAATTTTACAGCCATTGCAGAAAAATCGATATGAAAATAAAAAAAATATGTATACAATAATTTTCGCCTCAGTTCTACAGCGTACTATGGCAGTCCGCTTATCTCAGTTGCAACGAATACACATGTAAGTCTCTTGTCCACAGTCATTCAAAATTGTTTTATTAATCGGCAAATAATAATATTACATGACAAATAAGGCATGGTGCATTGCGGTGGTCGTCTCTTGGCCCTGGACGTTGATAAAATTACACAAAAAAAAAAACTTCTAATTTTTTTAAAACCGCTGATTAACCTGTATTTAGTTTAATGCGGCAATTATCGTCTAACAAATCTAAGCTTATTAATATATTGTAACAATTTTATTTTCTCAGATATTCTCATAATGAAATGACTCAGTCCGTTTACTCGATTCATTCAACCGTTTTTAATGCATAAATCTTTGCGTGTTTTCAACAACCATGTACGTATCTCATACAAAAATTTTAAGTAGACAAAAAATACTCTAGTGTTTATTGTGATACGTGTTGTTTGCAGTTACGTTATATGAAATGTTTTATGTATAGTTAGAAATACGTGATAATAAATAAATAAATGTATGTAACAAAATTCTTTAGTTTGTGCCCAAATATCTCAAAATTTACGAAACGTGAGATACGAGTTTACAGAATAGGTGAGATGATATTAGATTCCAGTTTCTTAGGAATTTCTCTATAAAATAAATCATTTAAAAGCTTTATTTTAACAATTATTTCAACGCCATCCTCTGCATATAATAATTAATTCACATCATTTTGCCGGATTGAATTTAATAAATTATATACGGTATTTTATAATATTACACATATAATTTTTCACTTATACCAATAAAACTTTCATAATTACTAGTGCTACAAATATTTATAAAGTATATAACAACATGATGTTACAAAGAATGATAACGACATAACGAAGGCGCACACAAAAACTATTATACATAGACTACCGCACATTATAAATATTTATACAAAATTATTCTGGTGGAATCAACCAAAAATTTAATGCAAAAGTCCTGTGAAATTGGACAATATTGCAGCAACACTTAATTCGATTTGTTGGTTTAAGTCACTTTGTAAAGTATAATTTTATTTTTTGCAATATATTGTATTATTGCCAGATTTCTGTATCAACATATGTTTATGAATCTTGAAAAATCGTATCAAATGTGGAAATGATACGTTGATGCAATCTTTGCCAATGATAACGAGGTATTGTAAAAATTAACACAATACTTCATAAAGTGACTTAAACCGAAAAATCGAGATACTTGTTAATGCAATTGCTATTGAATAAGACAAATCATAACGTCTTTGGTCATTTTATCAATTTTAAATTACAATGGTATTAAATATAATTTATTGTCATGCACATCTTAAGAAAGCATTTCACTTTGCGTACGAACAATTTTTTTTTGAGAAATGTTATATTTTTGTGTAAATAGTATTCTATTCTGAGTTTAAATTGATCAAATGTCATATACAGTACATATGTACTATTCAAAAGACATCGAATTGACGTGGATAAAATTCTTAATCGAAAGATAATTTTATTAAATGACAATAGAAATTATATAACAAGAGCGGCTCTATTTTATATGGTTTAAAAAAAATAAACGAAAATCTAGAGAGTTTTTCTAGCTGCAGCTAAAATTTACGAATTCAATTATTTTCCAACAGACGTTTGATTATTATTATTATATTAGACAAGTCCATCTCTATAATTAAAAACATGAATTGAAGTTCTTGTATTGAGCGAAGGATTGTATAAAATAAGTAAACAGAATAGAAAGAAATCGAGCAATGTGAAATATAATCTAGACATTATAGGCTTTTTCCGTTTGATTTGGACGAGCTAGGTGATAAAAATCTATTACACTACACAATTTCAAGGCGCCCTTACCCTTATTAAGTGCGGTGTAATAAACCTTAGGCACTTAAAGCACATACAAGAGATCACGCCCACCCTGTAGTAAGAGCATTTAATATTGTGTAGTGTAATAGGCCTTATAGTTGACTTTACAAGAATATTCTTCTAAATACAGCGGCGTGCATAGGAAATTAGATTTGGATATAGGCTCACGATATACGAGTGCAATATAGCAACGAATTGAACGGCGGCGGCCTTGCCAAATAGACCAAGTATATTGGCACATTATGTGTGTTAAATGAATTATTTTTCTATTAAGTATTTATTGATAAAAAAGCAACTAAGGGCTTCCTCTTTAATGAATGACCGCTCGCTTGGAAAGTATTAAATAGAGATCACCGTTGTATGTAAGACAGTGCTGTGGTAGGCGAGGGCCGCTGACAAGATTAATGATACCACAAAAATTGCTGTTATAGTTATTAGCTAGTTCCACGATTTTATTTGACATCACTCAAAATGTCGACGTGCGACATCCTCGACTGGTGACAAATGAATCTTTTGAAAACAAATATCGAAAATCAAAAAGGTTCAACTTTAAAACGTCAATTCAATGATATTACAGTATGATTTGTATAATATTTGACAGCAAGGCTACTGACGTAATACTACTGACACTAATAAAGTAACGAGAGAAAAAAGTATTTGCACAATTTTTTTGAAAACCGTTCCGGCGATAAATTCATCAAAATCACTCAACATTTAACACATTTAAATATCATACTTGTGTTTTAGTTTTCAGCCCAAATATTAACAAATAGAATAGTCAACGTGGTGAAATATTGAAATTACACACGTAAAGCCAATAGTAGAAGATTAATAAAAAAAGTATCGTAGTAGAAGAAAAACTAGTGACAGTAGAAAAAACAACTGAATAAAAAATAATTCTGGTAGTATTTCTTATTAATAAAACCTCCAAAATATGTAAAATTTGATACATCATACGGAAGTTGCTAATAAGGACACGCGAAAATAAATTTAATAATTACATGATACTTTTACAATTATTCTTATTTAAGTACAATTTAAATTAAATGGGGATGTTTTACTACACATATCCATTCTTCGGAGGGTCCTTCAAAAAATGTAACCGCCAAAGGGGGTAGCAGACTAAAAAGTTTGAGAAACTCCGCAATATGTTGCCTAGAAATTATATTAGAGGTAATCGCAAGAATAGCTTTACAGTCGATATCATAAGGACAAATAAAGATTTCAACTGTAATATTAATATAATTTATTTTTGGTCTTCACAATATGAGACAACACAAATAGCTAATTGTTAACCTGTAGATTGTAATTTTTCCACGTAAATTCAAGCTCAATGAAAAAACTTAGGAAATGAAGGGCGTATGGATTTGATAAATCGTCATGTAACATTTAACCTATTGATGATTTTTACAGATTCACGTCATCGGACGCGGCGTCTGCCCGAGACTGCCGCGCGTCGTGAAACGAGAAGTAGGAAAAGCAAAATCGCACCTACGGCGTGCAGCTATAAATAATATTTTCAGTTTTCATAAATAACAAAGGTTACGTCAAAC
Source organism: Rhyacophila evoluta (assembly GCA_022683975.1). Lineage (NCBI taxonomy): Eukaryota > Metazoa > Arthropoda > Insecta > Trichoptera > Rhyacophilidae > Rhyacophila > Rhyacophila evoluta. The sequence goes on from JAGVSQ010000138.1 coordinate 34,569, forward strand.
GTGAAATTTAGAAATAGCGGCGGCCGAACTCGATGCAGCTCAAAAATTCCACCGAAGCTAAGCCATTTACCGTCATTACGCAATGTTATAGCACCGCATATACGTTAATATAATAATCTTTCATTAATATGTTTAAATAATGATACAATCCACCGAAGGATAACTAGACTATTTTTTTCGAGCAAAAACATCTGATACCTACAATATTTTTTTAAGCCAGCTTACACGAGGTTTATTTTGGCTAAACAGTTGATAAATTTCGACAAAAAACACCTACATTATTTATATAAACATTTAAATCTTAGGTTCGCATTTGTTTAAAAATTTTAAACCTGCATGCATGAAGCAATATGTGGAGACTGTAAAAAAACTTTCATTGAAAGAGGCAATTGAAACTCAAGTCTGAATAAACTTTTTTATAGGCTCAAATCTTTGAGAGTTTAATATATATATATATCTTGGCACATTTAGGGATTTGCGTTTGGAGGCAGTGACAGCCAAAAATTACAACGACAAAAAGTTAACATAAAATACATTTTCGTGTTAATTCCAAGGTTTTACAGTTAATTAAAACGCTAATAAAGTCATAAATAGACAGCCGACTTTATTAAATGACATCAAACAATTTATGGTGTTATTTGGATAATTGGTGTTTCAAATTATTGTACTATAAAGCTTATTCCGTTATAAGCTAGGATGTTAATATATATATATACACACATGTCTCATCAATGAGTTGACCGGCTCATAGATACTACCAGATGTATTTATCGGTTTGGATTATTTTTCACAAACAAAACAGAATACAGCAGAGTCTTAATTGTACAATAACGCCCACTGCAAAGAAAAAAATCGATTTTAATTTTTTGGCACACGCACGAACGATTGAATAATGTGTTTTAATCTCGGAATAGTCATCATCATCATCATCGTAACAATAACGCTAGCTTATTGTAGTGATTCCAAACTATTGTTTCGCAAAGTAGAAGAACGGTTCCGTCTGAGAAAAACAAATCGCGGAAACAAAAATAAAACCTCTTGTCAAATATCGTTATGTTCACAAAATAACGGTCGCGTGGAATATCAACACATAAACAGTATTTATTACCCCGAAAGTGGAGCATACCAATCTTTAAAATATGAAAACGCATCTCTAACTGATTGTTAGAACAATCAGAGAATTGGGTGTCGTGTCCTGCATTATTTTCCATGCAGAATAAATTAATCGAGGGAGATGAACATATTATCATCAAGATGGTAAAAATATACCGTACTTAAGGTACAAAAAGTGTCTTAGCAAATATAATAGAGTACAATTATTTAACCATTATGGTATAATGGCCATACATACGACAACAATATTTTAGATATTCTGTAGATATTCTGTAGCTTTACTTCATAAGATAAATTACCATAAACGTACTTGCAGAAGATACGAATTGCAAAAATAATACATATGGTAGAAACTCGATACAACGGATTTCGGATATAATGGACAAAATATAAGTGCAAACATAAAAACAATGTGGAAAATGACTGGAAGATTTTGTTTGCAAGATGCAGAAATAGATTTAGAATTTCCTAATTTCTGTAGGACAATACAGAACGACGCTGGAGAAGAGTAGCATAAAAAATGTTTTACAATCGTTAGAAGTAGATGATGGTGACTGTGGCTATCATATCAGGACTGAAAATGAAATAGCAGAAGAAGTTATGGTCATGGAAAATGAGAATGAAAAAAGTAACAAGCACAAGATTAAATATCAGTGATAAGATCGCATCTCGACATGTATTGACTATTCGTTAGGTCGTCTAAATTCAACAATAATTTTATAAAAATGCATTCGGAAAACCATTTTTATACAACGGACTTTCGGCTTTAGCAAACACTTTCGCATCCGCATTAGCCCGTTATATCGTATGTACTATACAGGGTTTTTGTAAAAATTATAGTCCGCAACGAGGTTCCGTAAGCAAAATAAATTGGGTGACGCTGGCATGTATTATGAAACTGAGAGCATTTTCAAGGTCATCCGAATTAAACTTGAATTTAATACAAAATACATACTGACTAAGGCGATGGGTGCCGCAACAACAATCACTCGGCGACAAATTATTTATTTATGAGCATTATTCCGAGACCGATGAAGCCCATGTCCATTTGACGCTTGATATCTCAAAAACTCGTTTGAGAAACAATTGTGTGAGATTGTGTAACGCAACTGTTAAAACTGTTAAGTCATTTAAGGTATCGTTTTACAATGATCTTAAATCAATTACCATCACTCTCTACCTAGTAACCTAACTTATGATGATGGAAGATATGTTTAAAAATAACGCTTAACAAATCTGATTAGCAAAAACTAATTGAGTAAACAGAATAATTTTTATTTACGTCAATAACTTTAACCAAATGTCTACGGAGTAAATAAAGAAGTCCATATGGTAACCATTTCAGTTCACACATTTTACGCTCGATACCACCTTTCATATATAAAATATGTATCTACCGTATCTATTCATAGATTACGCGTTTAAATACCCAAATTATTAGTAATTGAAATTCTACGAAAAAAACAAGATAAATGAAAAACGCATTATTTCATGATTGAACCGAAAAGATAATTCGACTTCTTATCTATGAATTATATGCTTCAGATTAATGTCACGGATAAGAAATCAAAATAATGTCTCCGAAAAAAATCCTACAGAATTAAGTAAATAAGATTTGCCCAATACTAACGTAAGGATATTGTAGGCGCAAATACTATAATTAACAGACTTTAAATATAGTATATTACAATATATTTCCTGATTCAACTATCGACAGCTAGAAGAAAAATTACAAAAGTATAATTTATCGAGTCTTCAATGTGGGTAAATAGGACTAGACTTAATAATTACACGTTGATTCAATAATTATGTTTAAATATCATTTTCCCTATTTACTAGCTATTTCAAGTATTTAATATAATACGTCGATAGTTAGCAATTCGCAACCGAAATATATACATAGAGATATTGATAAGGGTGTCGATTTAAGTAAATTTAATTATCCAACTGTTGTGAAGTGAAGTGTGCTCCACCTAACTAATCGTAATTCAATTAATAACCCCTAATTACCATTTCTCTTTATTACTAAAAACAGCATATAAGTTAAGCAGTTTGTGTGTAACCAGCGACGAACGCCTACTCTACACTATAGATTAATGTGTGGAATATAAACTATGGCATGCTATCGCACACGGCGTTGCCAAACTGACATAATAAAAATAATAATACACGCCTGCATCTATTATTTATTAGAGAATATTATTTTGTGTACATCCATCCACCGACTGTATTACATACAAATAAGTTGGCTAATTATTTAAGTAGTCAGGGTAAACGAGATAATATTATGTAACTAACGAATTGTCCAATTGGTGTTCAACAGTTAAGTGACCGAGCGACTTGCGATAGTATTAGCGCTGTTTATTTGGAAACATCGATACAGTACATGTCGGAAATGAATAAAAAAAAAATACTATCGCAATGAAGTTTGCGCAACTAAAAAATAAATAATAAAACCACGCCCACGATTACTCCTCTCTGTCACTGGCATTTGTTTTTGTTTGAATAAGTCCAACTTTACTGTGTTCGCGGTCAAGGGCGTTTGCTCGCCGTACGGCGATGCGACCCGACACGGCACACAAACTTTTTCATTGTTCCCTATCACTTATTGAAGTCCACCCAACACTATAATGATGTGCATTATTATTTAATTGTCACTACAGATTAACACTCATCCATTAAAATAATAAATATTAATTGTACATGTATTGATAAAAGTACAAAAAAAGTTAAAAAATCACTCACCTATTTTTTTCTAACTCGTTGTGTGTTGTCCTAAAAGAAAACATACATTTTATTAATAACGATATATACGTAATTAAGAGTTGAGTTCAATAATAAGTCAACAGGCGAGTTCTTTGTTTAAACGGTAGTATAGGTTAAAAGTGTGCAGCTAAAAGTGTTGGTCGTTTGGCTTCCGCCAAAAGGAATGGAGGTAGGTGATTTAGTAGGGGCGGCGGCGAAGCGTCAGGGTGGCGTTGACGGAAACAAAGAAACACCTCCGTAATCAAAAAATATACGGTTTAAAATAACCCCATTATAAGCATACTCTCATTTTGTGGGTATTTCATCAATTTAAACTGAATCGTAAAGCGCCGGACCGAACTATACCCGCTAGAACGTTCGGGGTGGTTATGTTATTGTACAAAAAAAATATAGTTACGCTTACCTGCTTCCCAGTGACTTTTTCGTCTTACTCCGTTTGATAATGCTCCTGAAGTCGTCCGGGACGGGTAGGGTAGAGGCGTATCCGTGTTCAGCTTCTGCAAGCAAAAATACTGTCAGGCCGTCAAAATCAGCTGATTTTAGCATCACAAAAATAGACAGGGGCCATGTTGACGGGTGAGAGCGATGACAAAGAATGTTTAACGTTCGATAAACGCTCACCTCTATCTCGTCTCTCAATGAACTCTGCGGCTTTTAACAGGTCAGCGATATTCATATTTAAGATATTTAATTAAAATATTACTAACAAAACGCACAATACAAAACTCGCACTAATAACAACACGGCACAGGTCCTAAACCTCTAAAATCACGACTGCATTTATCGATGTCAAAAACACACTGAGCGGCCGAGCCGTCTTCGCTTAGAACTAATGTGCGATTGGTCGGCAAACATCGGATTTCGTTCGGGCAACCAATGGTGAGTTATCTTTCAAACGCGTACATTACCTGGGCAGTCACGTGAAGTTCATGCTCCTAAACAAAACAAACAGCAGTAGCGGGCAATTTGTAAGGGATGGGAAGAAATTGTACAACTTCGCATAGAAAATTTATTATTCATGATTGAAGCCTATCGAACAAAATAATTTCAATCTGTTTTATGGATAGAATTTAACATTTGTCGCATGCAACTTGTTTAGTAGCTTAGCTTATATTTATATAAAATATAATTAAATAAAATAGCTCAATAATATGATAAATCAAGATATTTTTTTAAGAAACTATGTAATTATGAAACATAATCATAAGAGGAAAGAAGGCACCCTTATTTATGCATGTATTAATAAGAATACTCATAAATGGATCTCCTCATTGCCGAAACTTATATTGACAACTTTTTTTTATGAAAATTGATATCAACCAATTGCTCAACTCGCCGGGAATTGAGTCAAGCATCTGTAGTTTTCTTAAATCTAGCAACCCGGGGGATCGAACCCTAAGTCTCGAGCTCCGAAGCGCGCACGCTAATCTCTCAGCTATCGTATAGACATTGGATTTCAATTTAAGAAATCTTAAATCCATTTGAATTTTAACGGTTGTCTTTGTCATCACTCTTTACTGTTTGTGGAAAGAGTAATGATGTATTTAATTTGTATTCAACTATCACCACTACCTACATTACTTTCATGCTTTCTGGTCTTTTTAGTATATGTAATACATATTAAAGGTACTTAGTGTTTTATAGTCATTCAATAGGAGAATGCGACTGCATAGTTCGGAGCTCTCGTAATCGGGCAATGTGAATTTGTGTTTTAAAAGCTTTTAATTAGTTTGTAATGTAGTTTGATATAGAATTTTCGATATTACTGTGTGTAAAATAAAAAAAGAAATATATTCGCATAGAGGATCGACCATTTGCGTACTTTGTAAAATAACCAGATTGGTATTCTCGGAGTATTTGCGTTAATACTAGTTTCCCACTATCCACACCGCTGTAAAGTTTAATAGTTACTAGCATTGAAGGAACTTTATTATGTACCTACATGAGAATTTAATTGATATCTCCCAGAAACATTTTTTTACATTTTATACATTATTTAAATTTGATGAAGTAATACAAAATTGGATTAAAATAAAATAATTTTGAATATATATATTTTTCAGTGTACAGATACTTATTTGAAACAATTTTACATCAAAATTATTTTTAAAACAGATGCTTCGGGAAAATTATTAACTTACGCATCTTCTTGGTATGGCGAGTTGATACTTACTTAACTTTCTATTTCTAATTGACAGCCTTCCCTTCATTGCTTATGGTAGATGTATACAGAAGTATATTGATTTTTTTCAAATGATAGATAAACTCAATATTATGTTTTGTATGCTTGGTAATAACTTTATTTAACCATGTGTCAATAATATGGTTTATATTAGTTAGGTATGGAGAATATTAGTTACTCTTTTGTACCTTAACAAATTGTTTTTACGAGTATTGATTGTCAGCCCCTCTATTAAGTTTCTATATCATACACTTAACTTTTTTTAATTACAGCGTTTGAACCCATACCTACAAAAAAAAAAACACAAACCAAGCAAGAGACACGGTATCTTAAAGGATTCCATAGTTGTGGTAACCCACCCTTCTTCTATCAAAACTTCTATTTTGGCATAAGAATGTTACATAGAATAAGTTTAACATAACAGTGCCTTTTCAAAATTCCAAGAAGACATTTGACAGTGAGTATTCATGGTGAATAGTTGATATGATCCAAAATTAGCTATAGGATATGATCAAAAATTGAAATCAAGTCAATCAAAAAGTCCCGCAAGGAAATTGTAAGTGGTGTGTAAGAACTACCTACACATATGCTAAAAGGCTTAAAATCCAGTCGAACTTAAACAGGGATAATCTACTACTTATTTTTTATTTTCATTTATCAATGATTATTTATCATTGATTTCATACTCAGAAGTTTAATTTCACCTGCCTGTGGCATAGCTATGACTTTCGTGCAACCTTAAATGGTTCCGATTCTGTTAAGGGTATCCGGTACATTATGATTAAATATGAAGAAGACCAATGTAATGTGTAACCGTACCTATCATCACTCAAACTTGATCCTGATCAATGACCAAGCTGTGTGTAAGCAACCGTGCAGCAGTTTGAAAGGCCCGCGAACTGATTGCTTGCTAGTGCACAGTCTGTCTATTTCTTAATTGACATATTTAAAATACCTATTAATAGGAATTTATAAATAACACTGATTTTATGTATGTAAAATATTATAGAAAAGGCTTATTTTATAAAAAATATATGTGCTCGATGATATCAGTCGAATGAGCAAAAAATTTAATAAATTCATTTCTATCCATTCCTCCCGCTGCCGGCATAATGCTGCCAACCCTATGCTCAGCATTTTGGTCTTTAGTACAGAAACCCTCCCATTTTAGAGGATAAATTAGTCCTGACTAGCAGGTGATAGTTTGTCAAGAGGGTTAGTAGATACTTCGGAATTCACATTCAAGAAGATTACAGAATGCAAAAAAAACTTGTTATTTGCATTGCAATAGCTGGAGCCACATTTAACTCAATGTGGCAACGATGATTGGGTGGTTTAACTTTGTGCTTAACTCAAAGATAACAGAACCAGTAAATGGTGGGGCATTTTATCAAACGCCAAATATCAATGATAGAACAAACTGCGATTGCCTTCAAGGATCTATATTACTTGCCTCTTCTTCCAACTGCCTAGATTCCAGCGTACTTATAGACGGTTGAGTATTATCTATAGTATGTATTTCGCAGCGTGAAAAAAAGCTAGCATGACCAAGGAGGATGAGAATAATTAGCGGAGGACAGATAATCCTATAGCTGTTGGATGGTGAAACGATGGTTTATATGAGAAACAGATGTGGTCAAAGAAAAAAAATTATTACGTTTATATTATTATACTTAGTGCAATTATTACAATATTTCTTGACTTACATCATTCATTATATGAAAGATAAAATTATAATTGATTGATTTCTGAAATCTGGTATAAAAGAAAATAAAATATTATATTTTAGCAGCTAATTAATGGTGTTATTAAATAACCGAATTGAGTGGAATTTAATTTCATTTTTATGAATATTACTTATAATTACATAGGTAGGTTTCTTTTGTTTCAGTTGTAATAAAACTGAAAATAATGTTTTATAATTGATCTTTGTATAAATTTAATAATACAGTAGAACGTTGAAATAACATATCACAGACAAAATTTCCAGTCAAACCTAAAAATTATTAAAAACTTAATGTTAAAATTGAACACGTTTAAATCCAAGTACTTCTGCACATGATCAATGTCATGTCAAATCTCTCGTACTCAAATTCAAAAATTTAAATTCATTTTTTAAAATCATATCTTTTTATTTATTAAGATGACTTTTCATGTAGAAAATGTGCGGAAGCAAATAATTTCTTTATAAAAATGAAGAAACAATTTTTTTTTTGTGAGTATATTGCGAAAAACAAAGCGAATCATTCATACCTGTGTTGATACCATCTATGTCAAATAAAACAAACTAACAATTTTAAACAGATAATTTATTGAAACATCAATGAATAATTTAAAAAAATGTTCTAAACTTACTGGTTATTTGAAAATAAGTGCGTTTATGGATCAGAAAGACATAACATATAACCCAGCGTTTCCCAACCTTTTTACACCAGCAGACCGGTAAAAATGTGAGAAATATTTCGCTGGCCGATAAACATGGAAATAAAAACTATTATTTGTGTTGCATTTTGTTAATAAGTTTTTAATCTTATATTATAAAAAGTACACATAAAAAACTAATAACGGTTTTATTGCGAATTGCGAATACAAACAAAAATATAAGATGATATGACATGGGTGTTCATTGAAATAAATAGAAATCAATTATTAAAATATTTTTCTAATAAAAAGAACTTCTCGTATTTTGAGAAGGCAGTGTTTAGTTTTAAAAATAAGTGTAAAATTGCATTTTTGCTGGAATAGTTGATAAACGTAGCTTCAATGTTGTTTCAGAATAATGAAGTGCTGCATTGACATCCAATCCGTTTCTCAGCTTCATTTTTATTATTGATATGGCCGACAAAGTCTTCTCACATGAATATGAATAGGTAGTGGAAAATTCAGATAACTTAATGCCTTTGTAGCTAGGGGTTGGATATTTTTAATCAATTTATGATATATATATAATTATTTTAAAAAAAGATAGTGTCAACACTAAACTTCCAGTGCGCTTGTTTCTAGTAACAACCATTTGCGGACCGGCAAAAATCCTCGTGGACCAGAGGTTGGAAAATCCTGTTCTAGCCAATACCTACATATAAAATTGCTCTGGTTCATAATTTTTTTTTTACAATAATAAAGTTATATTTCTGATGATAACAAAAAAATCATATTATAATTCTGTTAAAAAAGTAAAACAGTGAATTCTTCTATAAAACTTTCTGAAGTAAAAAAAATATATTGAAACATAAATAATAATGAGATGACAACTCGAAAAATCAGTCAAAAATTAAGCCGACCTTAGAAAAAAAATATTCATATAATGGCTTAATGAACACTTCCTCACCCGTACTAGTCCTTTATATAGAGGTTCTACTATACACTCATTAATACATTATACCCTTAGTGCAACTTCACAATTTTATCAATTAATCAATAAATAAAAAATTGTATTCAATTATTCAGCAACGACAATCTGTTTTTGTTCTACATCATGGCTTGTTTGCACAGTACAACATTGAATTAAAGTGTATTGCAACTGCAATTTAATGAATTTATCTGTACATATTGGAAATTATCTGAAACAAAAGATTGAGTTAATCATTGGAGGTAAAATGTAAACTTATCAGCTATGATTTAGTTCATATATTTCAAATAGTTGTATGATTGTAAAACAACGCTCCATATGAGTGCCAAAACATAAGTGAACACACATTATTAAAGAACCGTTTTGAAATGAAACTCGGTTGGTATAATAATACAATTTCTACAGAAATATACAAATAAATACACAATACAAGAATAGAAATATCATAAACTCAAGAAGTGAGATCTTTTGAATTCTAAATTCACTATCAAGGTGCATTATTTAGGGTTATCTTCTATTTTATACGATTTTTTATTTAGTTGGTAGTAATTAAGACATTATAAAGACGATTTCAGTGTTAACCAAGACCAGACACATTACAAATTCATCAACGCAACACCATGAAATTCTCGCTATTTTTCTGTAGTTACATACATACTGACAGCTGCTGTCAAATTAATGTAAGCTTATATATTATAATGGCCATTCAAGTCAGCATTATTCATATGGCAATATAGATATTAATTAATTTACTAGTATATCGGAAAAATCTAAAACACTGGGATTGGCACGGTTAGTCGGTGCTTATTATTATTTTTCATTTAAAATGATAAAAGGTTCTACTAGTTTTTATTTCGTTTATTTTTAAAAATATTCCTTTTACACGAAAAATACTTTTACGCAGTACCGTGTAAAAATATTAAGAAATTAAATTCATTATTGCGTATTGTAGCTAAATCTTAACAAAGATTATTCACTATTAGACAATAGACGAATTCGTTGACGCAAATTTGGTTCAACATTGCTTTTATCACGTCAAGATATCTAGAACCTATGTAATATTTCTTTTCAAATTTTCGGGTTTACTAAATTTGAACAAAAACTTTTTGGAAAATGTAACATCGTATTATTTTGAAACCACGTTTAAAAAAACCAGTAAAAGAGAGTTCGATGTATTTATTTCATTATATTTACATCTATATAAAAATACGTTCGTATAGAATTATTGTTCTTTTTTGCACCTACCCTTAATCGTTGTAGAAAAAATATAAACCGATATAAGAATAACATTTTTAAAAAAATTGATAGGTTTCATAAATAAAAAACATTGTATTCAAATTATTAAAATCAGTTAGTATAAATGTTTATTTAGAAAACATTTGCACTAGAATACAATTTGTAAGTTTTGTGTAAGGTTAAGTATATTTCCTTTTCTTTTTTTTCTTCCATATCTGCTCCTTAAATGGGAAATACGAACACACTTCTTGTTGCTCTCCAGTAGGCTTGCGTCTCCTAGGTCGTATTAATTTGTATATCGTAGCTCCGCTAGAAAATTTATATTATTATTTCAAAATATTAGTAAATACCTACTTCTACTAAAAAGGTGGTATTACGGCACTTTACTAAATTAGTGAGAAATAGATCAAAAATTATCTAGATTCCAACAGTTGAGATTACGTTCACTGCGAAACATAAAAATAAATTACAGCGCATTCTTTGATTAAATAAGTATCTTTTTATAAATAAACTTTTAGTAAAAAATTGCTTTTAATGTTGGTATTTTATTTTGGCCGCAAATTAGATCATGCTTTTAACCAGTCGTTGTTTTTTTATTATTTGACGTTTACTCTTATCTTCTCACTTGTCTTTAGTCGAAGTTGACGATGAGACCGAGTGACGTTGCCAGAGGTCTTTTGGTGCCAGATATCCACGTTTAAATGTTGTTTCGTGTATGACAAAGTGCTCAGATAATATCAGAAGCTTTAATATGAAATGTTTGCTCTTAATATATTTGGGAGTCGTATTCTCCCACGGCGTGTGTGGTCAACTATTAGAAGGAATTTATTGCGGAAAGGAAAATTGCTACGATGTCCTCGGTGTCGACAGAGAGTCGACCAAAATTGAAATAGCGAGAAGTTACAGACAGCTTGCCCGAAAATTTCACCCTGATTCTCACAGAACCACTGAGGCTAAAAAGATAGCCGAAGAGCAATTTAAAATCATCGCCACCGCTTACGAAATTTTAAAAGATGAAGAAGAACGGAACGACTACAATTATATGCTCGATAATCCCGAAGAGTATTACGCTCATTATTACAGGTATTATCGAAGAAGAGTGGCTCCGAAAGTGGACGTAAGAATAGTAATTGCAGTTACTATATCGATTATTTCAATTATTCAGTACTATAGCGCCTGGCAAAGATACGACTCTGCCATCAAATATTTTATGACTGTACCTAAGTACAGAAATCAAGCTTTGGAACTAGCAAAGGCGGAATCGAAAGAGATTCAGATGAAAAAGAAAGACGGACCCAAGAAAATAAGTAAAGCTGAACAAAAAGAAGAAATTGAAAAATTAATACGAAAAGTTATCATAGAAAAAATGGATATCAAAGGTTCTTATGCAAAACCTGAAATAACCGATATTCTATGGATACAGATACTTATTTTTCCATACACTTTGACCGTGTATATAATTTGGTATCTAAAGTGGGTTTGGAATTTCACCATATTGAAGAAGCCATATGGCGAAGAGGAAAAGCTATACTTGATTAGAAAAAATCTTTCAATGGGTGTGCACCAGTTCAACGCTTTGGAAGATGAAATCAAAGAAAAATATCTTGAAGATGAGTTATGGATTCGAGCGCACTTCGTTGAATGGAAAGAGTTACAAGAAGAAATTACCAAAAAGTCGTTAGCTGAAAACACAAAACATAAGCAGTATAGAAGATACATGAAAACTCACGGAGCCGGTAGAATAACTTTTGATGATTCATGATAACTTAATTCTTAAAGAAACTAACAAAGACTGCAAATGTATGTCCTCTCATTCTGTATTTTGTTGATATTTATTAAGATTTAAATGTTATTTATTTCGTAAGATAGAAAAAATAATAATTTGTTCTGATTAACGATTCCACTTAAGTTAAATATTAATAATTATTATTGTGTGTATGAATAATATTGTGATTACTTCGCTGACTAGTTAAGTGTTAACCCAAATTACATATTAATGAAATATATTTATTTACAATGTTAAATTGAATATTTTTTTTGAAAGATGTTAAATAGATTAACCATAATATACGTAACATATAATGGATATTTTTATATAATGCAATGCTGCAAAGCTTGTGGATTGCTTTTACTTGAAATGTGGGCTTAAATAAATATTTTTGTGCATTTTTACATATCCAGTGAAAGTAGACTAAAATATTAGAAAGTACATTTAGTTTTGTCATAAATTCTCATATTTCATATCAGTGAATTGTTAATTTCTTACTTTAAATATCTTGAAATACCACCTGTTTTATTAGACATATTTGATATTTATTGTTTGCCGAAAAAGTAATCAATAATATTTTAATGGAATGTGTGTAATGAATAATGTGAAAAAAAATAAGTTCTCGAATAAAATGAATTCATTTTTGTACTGGCTGATAATTTATTTTTTAAATCATTAATGTTATCTTAATGTCACAACTATCAGGAAATTCGCATTCGCAACATTCACTTTCTATTGCCTTTGTTGTAAATAATGCAACCTAAATAAAGAACAAAAAAATATTCCCAGTAGAAAGTTCTATTCAATCATGCATGAAAGTGATTCGATATACAATTTGAAAGCACAGTAGCAAATCAGACTAAAAAAAATAGTATTTCATTCAGCTAGAATGTTATTTATTATAATTTAACAACTAGATCACAAATTGTGTTCATATCGCAAATCAAATCAAAATGATTGAAAATGTGTAATTTAAAAAATATGTTGAGACATCTATGCATTCTGCTCCATATTGGTCAGTCTTGAGATAGAAGTTTGAGTTCTGCAAGTGTTTCAGAAAAACTTCAGAGCTGTAGTCCCAAAACATAACATTTACCAGATTACTTACACTGAGAAGACTTTAGACTAGTCATGGTTAGTTAATTATCAGACGATTGCTGAACTCATTGGATATTTATGTCATGCATGTATATTTGTGTTTAAAACTTTTTTTATGCAGTGACAGTAATCAAACCTACAAATTCCATTCTGATTGATTTTACAAGTATATATTCTCATCTAATTGTTCATTAGAATCATTTTTTTTATTTATATTTATATTATAATACCTTGGTAGTTTGTAGAAAAAATAACAATTTATATATTGTAGTAACACATAGAAACATATTACATGATAAGAAAGTAAACAAGGACAAGTAGGCAATTAACATTTTTTTATTACAAAAAACATGAATTTGATACAGTAAAAAAGAATGGACATTAACCAAAATAATTACTATATGTAACATTTCAGTAATTTAATTACATAGTTTAATACTGTTATTTTTTACACTGTTATGTCATACATCATTATGAGAAACAATGTAAATAAAAGAAGTTCACCAAACAATGATACAATTGATATTTTGGACACACATTAAATATTGCAGATAGCAGCATTATGTGTTCAGCATGGCAATAGTTTATCAACTAATTGCTACATGCGTAAAAATTGTTACATTTCACAAAAAAGATAAATACAATTGCGTCAACAGGGCATGATTACTCTGTCTTTAATGGCCTGACATGTTGAGCATGTCCACTTTTCAAGAATAATTGTAGATTCATAATGGCAATTAATCAATCACTGAATCGCTATTTTTATTTGAAAGCAGAAAATTAATGTACCTCCCACACTGATGGAGATGTATCTTAACAGATATTTTTTATGATAACTGGCTATTAGCCAATCGGTTAACTAATTTAGTATTTACTCATTTAAAAACACATTTTATGTGTAATTGTTTTATGCAGCCAGATTGATCAACTTTGTGACCTCCAGTTGAAAACATATCACAAGTTTATGCCTATCTATTAAAATACAGCACAGCAATATAATAAATGCATTGAAAAATAAAAATAAATTACACTTTTTTTTCTTTTTAAACATTTTTAATGGAAAATCATTCGAGCAACCTTGCAAGATCAAATCACAATCAAAATGCATTTTGATACATTTATAGAATTTAAATCTGTGATGTAAAAATGCAATTTTGCAGATACTTCTGAAGACATTTTTAAAAAAGTTAGGATATTGTCTTTTATATCAGGACATGTATCAAAATGAAATGCATTGCGAAAAAACCCACTCTTCAAAGGGTTAAAATAATAATAACTTTGTTGTAAGGTGTTGTAAATTTTTACTAAGGTCTATGGTTTGGAGGTAGATTGAAATTCTCCTTTCCTATTAATTCACACGCCAATTATGCAAAATAGATCTTTGGCCAAGTTCATTAAAGAAATATGTGAAGCATCTGAGATGATATAAATGTAATTTGTCACTCACTTTCTCACAGTTATTTGGGCTTCGGTAACATTTAGTTCTTTTACAGCAAGCTGAAATTCGAAATGAAATTTTGTGGTTAATAGGGGAATTATCATAATCAAAAAATAAATCTACTGAAAGAAATATAATACATTGGTTAAGCTGCATCATAAAAAAATTGATCACATATTTCATCCTTCGAATGTTAAACAATAAATCGTTCATGATAACAGCGAGAAATGCTAACATAAATCGTTTTACGTCTTTTTTAAATTATCCCTCGTTGGTCAAGGCCCAGTCTAAGTTATAACACGTGTGGTTGAACATCACAATTATACTCCTTGAATTTATTTTTAAGCCATTACAGGATAAATTGCTTTGAAACCTGTCAGCATTGTTCTGGATACCTCTGGCGAACTTATCGAGTATGACACCACCATCAGCATATTCAAAGTCACATAGCCTCATAATAGGTACCCTGATCAGGTGGGATTGACCTCCTAAGTATAAAATTTGAAGAATATTATAAATGAAAATCGAGCAAGAATGTACCCTAGCCTGATTCCACTTAAGACACCAAACAATTTGGTTCTTGTGTCGTCAATTCTCATGCATTCACTATCCTTGAACAGGACTTTGATGACATTTTTGGTGGTATTCCATATGTGTCTAGTAGCCTCCATTGTGAAAATTGGCGCGAACTGATAGATGCCTTCTCAGAGTTCACAAAGCAATATGCAAGGGCACTGTTGAACTCATGGCTCTGATGGAGAAGACACCGCAAATTATATATTGGATCTTTCTAAGGATCTGCATTATGGGACCCTTTATTTTTGCCAAGAAAATGTGGGTCAAAACCATACCCAGAGGTGGGGTTTGGGGGAGACTAACAGATTAGCACTTCATAGAAGTAATCTCTACACACCCTTAATGTGTTCTGGGTCAGACTCAACCGCCCCGCTCAGACACGAAGTTAGATCATAAAGTTGGCATTCATGTCCCACAGACCTCTTAAATGATTTGGAGTATCTCCTCTACATGCCGCCATCTCAGTTTCAATTGTCCGATTCACAAATTCTATAAATCGCACTGATTTATTAATGATCTCATCATGTCTACAATACCCGGTACGGGGTTGCTCATATGGTTTTACTTGTACAAAATATTTTTCACTGTTTCAAAATGAAACATTGTACATAACTTTATCAATTATTAATCAACAAATTATAAAAAAAAAAAAAATTAACACTCTTAGTAAAAATACTGAAATATTTAGTATCAATGTAATATATCAGTCAATAGATAAAAACAAATAACCAATAATACTTTTTTATATGTATCTCTATCACAAAATCAATTACTGATAGTAAATTTTGACATCACATATCCAGCTGATTATGACTGTTTAATATTATAATAATATTGAGGTCATACTCACTTAAACAAAACACTCAACACGTTTTTCTATCTATATTTGAATGCAGGGCACGATGCCCAATGGGGTGAGCGATTGTGGAAATCCACAGATTCTACAGGCCTCAAAGCAGACATGATAAAAAAGAAATATGCAATTGAAATGTATACTAATTGATAATTGTGATAATGTTTCTAAATTACTACAAAAATATGATAACAATTTTACCATCCAATCTTCCATATCTAATGAAAATATGAATTGATTATTCTCGATAGAACTATTTTCATCATTCTTCATTTGCTCTTTGGAGACAGGAGATATGTGTGGTAATCCAGTTTTGTCACCTACAAAAAAACAGTATAGATTCAATAATATTACGACGATATGTTATGTACATGCGATTCATATGAATGTAATTAATATAAGGAATACAAGATCATTTCTTCTGATATTTTGTATTTTGATGGCCTTTATGTTTATAATCGTGCCAATATTGTAATACAGAGAATTATACAGCGTTAACTTGTCAGCTAAACTGTTGGTAAAATTCAGTGATTCAAAATTTGCTTAAAATATTACAATTATTCTTCTTATAAGCTTATAAGCAAAATTTTACAAATTATATTCAATAAATCACTGCTTTCTTTTTAGTTGTTGAAAGTAAGTCTTAGCTGAGATTATTTATAAACAATGATACGGAGAGTATTGTATAATGAACGGTTTTTAAGCATGTAAGTATTTATTATTATCTAAACATTTAAAAATTATACAGCAAAAAGATGAAATTTAAAAATATAATATGTAGTAATAATACAAATACACTCATCCCTCGATTTACGCGGTAGATACGTTCCAAGAGAAAACGCGTA
>JAGVSQ010000139.1:0-35750 GCA_022683975.1 Rhyacophila evoluta
ATTTAAAATCAATTTCCATCAAGCACCATCAGTCGAAAATATTAATTATTTCATTATTTAGTTGTAATTAGAAATATTTATAAACCATACAATTTTAATTGTCATTATAATGTATAAATGATATTAAATTTCCATAATGATTTATGTGGCATATATGAAATGTTTCGCTTTACAAGCATTAGATAGTCTTCACATAATTCATTTTCTTGTTATCTAATTCTCATAATATACAATATTTGCTACTTTTGAGAACACTTCAAGTTTCATTACACTATAATATAACAGAGCTAAAGATACAGAAAGTGGTATAGGAAATTCAATGTGTATACCACATACTCAATATGGGTCGGTGAATAATGAGTTTTTAAGAATAAACTTGTTTAAATAAACCATCTTCATATACTGAGAAAAATTATTCGCTTATATCATAAATATGGAAGAAATTTGCACACCTTCTTTTGCTTGTGAACTAGCAAAAAAAAAATATTACTTACTATTGTTAAAGTGCCAATTATTAATGTGTGTATCATGTTATTATATATAATAATTATGTATTATAAATATTATATAATAATTTTATTATAGTGAAAAATTATCATTTTGTTTTGACAAGACGAATGAATTTTAAAATCTAGTCAACTCATAAATAACACTTTTCAGCTTCAATGTTTTTTGGTTACATTATGTAGGTACTAAAAATTTGAGTTGTAAAAATTACATAAGTTTATCAGATTTTTAGGTGTTTTTTTTTAATTTAATATATTTTTTTCAAATACAATATTTATGTTAAAAGTTAAATCTTGTAAATATTATGAAAATATATTTTTATGAAAACTTACTTCTTTTCTATTAATCCTTTCACATGCTTTATACTCATGTAGTATACAAAAAGTCATTTTTATATCTTGTTTAATTTCAATTTAATCTTTATAAATATAGACACCTGGTAATAATAAATTATATTATTGTTCTTTGTCACCTTGGTGAAAGAGTTGGAAAGCATGTGGACTGCAAAACTGATGATCGAGGGGTCAAATTTCATTGCTGCATTTTTTTTTTTTTAATTAAAAAATGCAAGGTCATATTGAATAAGTTAATTTATTGTCACCATCAAATATGTTAACAACATATTACTGAATAAAGTCCTCTTATATGCTTCAATAGTTTTAAATATTTTATCTAGGGTTTTTCAGTTATGTGCGATTATTTTTTTGCTGATATTTTTAATGATATAATTAGCCAGCAATTGCAATTTTTTTAAATAATTCAGAAACTCCGATGAACCAGGCCATTGTTTGCAAGGATCATAGAAATTGACCAACTTTAATAATATTGAAGTGTTGGTATACTGTAGTTTCTATGATTGGATGAAATGGAATGGACCTATACATTCTTAGTTTCAACAGTTGATATGAGATATAAAAAAGGGATTACCCCAGTAATTTTTTTGAGGAAATCAAAACACATACCGAGCTACAGTTGTACTGATATAATATTTAAGATTAAGACATGGGAGAAATATTAATGTATACTTACATATTACTCAGATACTTACAGCCTGAAGATCTGCAAGGCGAAATCTGTATAGTTTTTTCGTTTTGTTTTCATCAAGCACCATCACTCCTGGAATATTTCTGTCAAATAACACAGATCGCTTTCGATTATAGTGCTCTCAAATTCTGACTTAGAATGGGTGTACGAATGGAACCAGTGGATGGTGGATATGAATATACTATCCAGTCGCACCATTGTTAATTTAGATATATGGAATTAAATTATACACAGATTTTTCAGAATCACAGATTTATTTTGTACAAAAATATACACTATTTACATGTGGTTTAATTATGGAAAATAATAAATTATAAAATATTTTAAATAGATGAAATGCTAATAGATATTAATAAATAAATATTCTGTGAAAAAAAAATTAGTAGATGTTAGAAGAAGAAATTTCTAATGAGATCCTAATTATAAAAATATTACTAATGACCACGTCAACTAATAAATGATAAGCAAAAATACATTCATAATTTTTCAAGAGTTAATTTTATATCTAATAATTATGTTGATAGTTTAAAAGATCTTTGATTATTGATAGTAAAATTAGACAGATTAATTTCTTTGTTTTGAAGATTGTTTTGAAGTTTACTGACAAATATATACTATTTAAACACTTATGTATTATAGACAAATTACGAACACATGATAATATTTATTTAAAGATATAATACAGATCAGTGGTCTTCAAACTCATTAAGCACAAGTGACTTTTGAAGATTTAAATTGTCTGATTGACTACACGTATGGATATTTACTTCAACAATTTGTATACGCGTAATGTACTAAAAACTAAAACAAATTATCGTAAAATATTATTTTTCCAGCAAAACATGATATATGTACTTAAGTGATTTATTTATTCACAGTATTACAATGTATTTATCTAGCAAAAAGGAAAGGCTAGAAAATTACAGTAAAAAATACTTTATATTATTTAAACTTCATATTGCATTGGCAACTCTTTTTTTGCTTTGATTGTTATGTAATGTTGCCAATTTATTTCAATTATTATTGACAGTTAAATAGCAAACTTCTATTAAATAAAATATTTCTTTCATGAGCTTTTCGAAATACTGCCACGGGCATTGGTAGCTCGCAAATGAACGTTTGTTGACCACTAATTAATGACTCATAATTACTAATTAATTAAATTTTTTAGCAATCATTTCGTTATAATTTCATGAAATAAGTAGACATATTTAATATTTTCCAAAAGTAAAAAACACAAACTGCTCATTATACAAAGGTATCGCTTACTGATTACATCTGGAATATTTTGGAAATTTTATAATGATTCCAATAGCAGCCCTCAATGACCAAAGAAGAAAAGATTTTAATGGAGAAGAGGAAGCTAAAACACTGTAATGAAACGAGTATAGGTCGTTTAAAAATTGATTTACAGAAATAATAAAAAGCACTATGGCAAAAAAGCATATCTCCCGGCAGAAAAACTTTTAAGAATAATCCCAATATGCACCAGAGAGATGATTCCTGCTGCATGAGGGCAGAAATTTGATATCTTGAACTTGTAATATCTAGAAATAAGAATATCGAGCCGTTATCAGCAAAAGATCGTAAGCATAGAAGTATATGACGCTTATGATATTTTGCATCGTCTCGACATGTCTATTTAATGTGTAAAAAAAATGCTGTCATTAATTATTTTGCTCCAAATTGAAGCTACTGGATTGTAGAAAGTTGATATAAAAGTCTCTACAATCCTGCATTTATAATTGTAGATACGACCATATATATTTTATGCTATTTTTTGGACATTAACAAAATTTAAATCTGCAGCTCATGAATGGAAATACAGCTTGTTGATCAATTACTGATCAAAGTGAGTAAATAATATGAAAGTTGGCATAATTCATAACAGCGTTGTGTAGTTTATACTTTTGTGTTATTCATAAATAAACAAACTATCAAATACAAAACTAAAAATGAAGATTAATAAATTATATAAATTTGTCTACAGTCTATTGATTAAAAAATGTAGATTCATATTGAATACATTACACTCAGAAATATAAGCATAATATTTCATAGATAATAGTTACATTTAATGGAGACAATTATTTTAAATATCAGGTAATAATAATTTTTACATTTATTATAGAATACATCGAGAAAGAAATTAATTTTAGATAGTCATTTATAACTTTAAAATTACTTAAAATATGTACATAGTAAAATATGATAGTATCAGAGGATGCTTAGGAAATTCAAATTTAATAAAAAAGTGGTTTTTAAAAATGAGTCGCCGAGTTGAAAAGCACTCTGGGTTCATGACTAACGGTAAAGTTAACATTTAACATTAGAAATTTAGTTCAGCTAACTTGATTTCGAATGCTTAATGTTACCTTTACCGTTGGTCATGAATCCAGACTGCTTTTTGCAACTCGGCGACTCAAATGAGGTTTGCTAGTTCAAGGGATGATGACTGACTGCATGGGTTAAGAATTTTTGGGTGAATAGTTTTACTGAATCAATGTGTTCACTAGATAATGTTTGTGAAAGCATATAATAATCGATGAATAAATTTTCATGATAAAGAAAACTAAGAATTACATTACAGCTATTCCTCCTAACATAAGTATCAATATCAGTCATAATGCATTTATTCATTTTAGTAACATATAATAATAACGTTTTAAAATATATCAACATTAAAGATTTATCCATTTTTAGCTCTCACATAATCGGTACACACCAACACGTAACATTTACTATTATATTTTATGAATTAGTTACACTCACAATATATTTAAATGAGATTTTAGGAATCTATTTTTAATGTTAGATTTGCAAAATTTCAAATTTTAAAAAGATTATTAACATTACTGTAATTATTTATCCAAGCCGGTATTTCAGATACAATTGTTAATCCAGATCGGTGGTTTCCAGCCTTTTTCATTTGTGGACAGGTAAATGGTCTATTATTTTTATCATTATTACCAAAAAACATTTCTCAAATAAATAATAGAATTTAATTTCCCAGATATACTAACCATAATATCTTGAGAATATTTAAAAAGACTATTTTTTAATCCATTAATACAAAAAAAGGCTTTTGCCTTAAACGATAAATGCAATGTTACATAACAAGTAATCATGTCCTAGTTTATCTTAATAGCATTAAGGATTTTTTCAACACCAAAAAATGATAAACACATCAAATTTATCTCCCATTTACTACTAAAAAATGAACAAAAATTACAATTCAGTACTTTTTCACAATCTAATGAAAGATAGGCCGTAAAAAATTAGCCAAACAGCACGCTTACTCGTTTCAAAATATACGTTACCTATTAATTTTGCCACTACGTGTCGCCAATACAGTCTTTTAATGATATCATTTACCTTACAGCCATTCGTTTTCACAGTCTTTTATAACCTTAAAAATCTGACAGTCCTTTCTTAATTGCCAATCATTGGATAGCATCCATTTTAATAGTTAACATTTAATGTTTATTTCAATCAAATATGAAATACGTTAATATTAGTTTTACAGAATAAGCATAATAAATACATTCAAGATAAAATATTTAAATGCAAACAGAAAAAGTAAATCACCATACAAAGGTAACAACACGTGTCCATCACGGGTTGAACACATGTAAAAAAATAACACGTGAACCATCTGCCAGATGTGAATCTGTGACCCGACAATCAGCTACGTGTGCTTATCTCAACTTCACAGTGATGTAATATTTAATATCTTTGACAATTATGTTATATTATATATACATTTATGATAATAGTGGTTTAGGAATATAGTAGCTATTTTGTAAAGAATAATGACACACGCAAGATGTTAATTATCGAATGTAACGATAATTTTCAACATTTTGAAATGTTTTATCATTTAACATGAATAAGTCTATACATTTTGAAAAGGTTCTTTTATGTAGTTACCGGTTACATAAAGATTTTTTTTTACAACAGATATAAGCAACAACGACATATATATATAAATATAAATATTGGATTGAATTAATAAAATATTGGTTACTTATCAATTAATGTAGTGATACCAGTAAGATGTTAATTTTAAACAATCTTATTCTCATTCATGCAGTTGATTTTTCAACACACAGAGTTAATAATATTAATTATTTTTAGAAATATACATTACTTGTAATTTGATGTACACAAATCATTAAATATTATAACTACTTTATATTAACTTGCTGAAAAATGTTATAACTTTATCATATTATATTTATTTTGATTCACAATTAAAATTAATATATTTTGCAATTATTTTATTTGAATTCTGAATATTTTTATATGCGTATGGTTTTATTTATGTTTATTTTGTGGTAGAGAGAATGGTCACACTGTTTACATGATACTCATTCATACAATATAATACATGTATTTAACTTATTAATACATTATTTTAACAAAATACATTCTCTTTACAATGAATTCGGCATTTAATAGTTATATCTAATATGTAATTATACTTATTAAATTAATTTTAACCCTTTAAATTCACAAAAGCTTTAAATAAAATTTTAAATATAATAAATATGAAAGACGAAATTATATCCTTTCTTCCATATTCTATACATATTCTCAAAATCATAATGAACTTATATTTAAATAATGTAGATTGTGCTATCTACATAATAAATATCTTACTATTTATTGAAATATTTTAACTATAATTAGTAATTAATAGAAACATGCTGAACTTAATATATATTATTAATATATAGTAAAGTTTTGGTAATCAATTGTTACCATATAACAGATAAAGTGATACACCTTTCAGAAGGTTTTATCTGATTCATTCAAAGATGGCACTAGTCAATATAAGGAATTCCACAATAAGTTTTAAAAAACAAATAATGTTCATATTTTTTTTCTCGTTTTCGATTTGAGTTATATTTTTTTTAAATACATAAAATTTATATATCATTAAAATTTTCTCATAAACCATGAAGCTTTAATAGCATTTATTACAAGAAGTATATATTTTTAAATTCTTAAGTTTCAAAATCAACCAATGTAAATTTAAAATCATTAATTTAACATTTAATGATAAATGAGATTTTATCGGTTCAGTGAAATTTCTCAACATATTTCTTACATCCTCATTAGTATAATAAATCAAGATATTGATTTAAAATAAACAAATATATAATATCAAATATCATTTTCACATTATTTTACAACCATGAACAAAAATGTTGGTTCTTGTTAGTTAAAATTTTCTCAGAAGGGTCTTATACAACCACATTAATTCGTTTAACATTAATTGACTATCAGTGAGATCCATAATTTCATACACTTTTAAGTTCAAACCAAATTTTTTAAGTTTATCAAAGCTAAGCTAAAAATTTAAACTTTAGTTACATACAGATTGAAATAATTAAGCGAATGAATGAGACTGTAATAATTTCAAGTACAATAATGCAAGTCACCTTTTTCAGCATAACAATCAAATGAACCACAAATTTCATTAACAAATCGAGATAACGTTATTCATCATGAATATTGACAGCTAGTATGACAAATGTTAACTTAAAAAAAATTAAAGATACTACACTAATTCTGCTCTGAGACGTTTTATAAGGAACTCCACACCGATATCTTCATTACTAGCCATTAAATCAACTTGTTGTGGTACGTTCTTTGAATTTAAATGAAAACCGATAAACATATGTTTAATATTAATTTTAATTACACAATTTAAATCTATGAACCTGAAATTCAGGTAAGTATTGTAGAATGACAACTGATATAAGTATCTATTTATAAGTGACCTCACTATCTATGGCACCACTATAAGTGGTAGAAAACTTTTTAAAAGACTTTCTGGTGATTGCATTAATATTATTGTAAGATAAATATTTAAGGCTTAATTTTGTCACAAAGATAAATATCAAAAACCTAACCCCATAAACTTAAATAGATTTTTTAACCCTAGATCTTCTACATTCTTAGATGTTAACGTTACCAACCAGATTTTAATAAATAGTAATATTAATACAAACATCCCATTGTCAGGGAAATCTTCATATTTTATTATTTGGAAAGTTTGCTAATAAGGATGGATATTCACATGTCTCTTTCATTCGCTTCAATATACACACAACTTGAGATTATAAAGCACGCAACACGCATATGATAATATAACAAATAAATAATTAATCAACAAAAAGCATTGATTTTCAACAATGACTTTTAAAAGCGACCCCCAAAGTAAATAAGTTAGCTAGGCTCACGTTTTTTATCCTACCATATTCAAAATAAATCACATTACATTTTCACAGCCATTATAGCATATGCAGCACAAAGCATCGATAAATGTTATACTTAAATTGTGGTTTTCTTTTACGAGTGATTCAATATAAATTCAAAATATAACTTACAATATCGCTGTTCTAAGGAAGAAGGAGATATGTGACATTGTCACTGAAAAACGTAACCACAAACCTTGTTTCAGAAGGAGTCATAATACTTAGTGAAGAAATAATAAAGTATCACCAGTCACAGAAATGATGGTTAAGTTAACTACAGCAAGAGAAGTCAATAAAAATTCTAAATAATTCAAACAATTGAATTTAATTTCAAAATACTTCTGTATGAAAATCCAATATATAACAGCAAACAATTCAGATTTCCTCTATTCATATATGTAAAGACTGTGTGCAAATTTATTTCTTTATTTTCGAAGCAGTAATTTTATCTCATACTGCCATCTTCCTAATTCAGCAGAATACACTTAATAAATTTCTAGCACCAAAAAATACTGAAGAAATTAATAGTAAGTCAAGTTTAAAAAAACATACCTTAATCAATATGTATATAATCATTTGTTACTTCTTTGTAAAAAAATCCCTTTTGCATATCTTTCTAGTTTTATTCCAGTGCCAGACTAAAAGCATTTTTCAAAAGCTTAATAATATATAAAAATTATAATAATCATTACGATATTAAAAATACTTAATTTTTTTCAGTTCTCTATAAAGTCTCAATTCTATCATTTTTGAAAACAATATATTTTTAATAATAAATTGGTCTTATTTATAAACGCTGTGAAATTAAGAATGTTATATTATGGGAAAATTTATCATTTTAATGTGTTTTAAAATCATAAATTTACTTATGGCTTGTGCAGGAAATCAAAACAGATAGTTCAGGGATGACTAAAAATTTTATGACATATAAAACCTGCAACTATGAACTGCCTGACATAAGCTTGGGTTTTGTAAGAATGCTAAACGTATCAAGATTGGCATGTATAAATGTTTATTTTTTCTATTTATAATATAAATTGTGTCAAATACACAAATTATTATGATGTAAGAATCTAAATCAGTGATTTTTAATCATTCTGCTGCAGAATTTAAGAGTCTTTAATAATATATACGTGTAAAGCTATCGCATTCCAAAAAGGAACACATTGACCTTCACAATGTGAAGATTTATCCTAAAAGATCATTTCTATGGGCTCCTTCAACAGATATTCTAGCTTGAATTGAAGTTGAAAATCCGCTTTCAGAATAGATTCCAAGACATAGTCCAGTATTACACTATAAAAGATCTTTGATAAAGATATTGTACTCAGAATTTGTTATAAAAGATTTTTTTTAATATTTTATAAAATGATTCTTTTATCAAAGTTTTGTTTTTCGTTTTGACAGTTCATTTCAAAATGGACGACATCAAGTTGGCATGATGTTTTTTCTCAACTTAATTGTTGATTTCAGATATGAAATACTATGTAATACTCGCTAAAACTAATTTATTTCCTATGGCAAAATATTTCAAGCAGTATAGTGTGTAATCTTTTGAGATTCTTTTAAGAGAATGCCCATGATACAAATATTGATAGCCAAAAAGTGAGCACTTCATAAAAAAATGCTACAAAAGTCTTATAAAACATCTTTGTCAGACATCTTTTACAGTGTAATATCGACCATAATAACATTATATAACACAACCAATTTTTCCAGCATTTATAAATAATATTTATATTTCAACATTACCTAAACCTAAATTTTTGGTCTTTTGAATGAATAATTAAATGCAACCTTATGGATGTAAATGTGCCAGTTTTTAAAATAAATACAATTTGGCTTGTTTTTGAAAACATGTTGGACACACTCGAATAGATACTTAAAAACTAGTGGAATTTAGATTTTATTAATTTTGTTTCAATGAATAAATGCATGGCATTAATAAAATAAATGAATAATAGAAAAACGTATGCACAAAAATTTTATTTTCCGGAAATTGTTTTTATGTTTCAATTTTGTAAAAATATTATTTATTTGCAATGTCAATCATCCATATTTATATTATGTAAATGATAATGACTGTAACAGTGTATTATTTAAAAAAATATATATGCAATACGCAATACCTTGTTCGAGAGAAACTGATACCTCAATTTGTATCTTCAGCAGATGTTGAAATATATATTGTATTATCTATGTCTAAACCATTTGTGCCGGACATATGTTTAATATCTCAGTGTATGTTTCCTTATACAGACATTTCTAATGAGGATTTTTATATTTTTATCTTATATAATAGTTATAAAATGTGTCATGAATAGATTTGAACTAGTTAATTTTATATAATAACAATTTTTGTAGATACGTTTTTGTATTAATAATTACAAAATCAAGTACAATAGATCCCACTCAACTTAAGATAGTATAAACATCGAAGTTAAAAGAAATATCTAAAAAAATGTCAACCCAATTAAAAAAATGTGAATGCATGATTCTATTTCTCTTGGCTACTTTTTGGTGAACTATGCTTTGAATATTTTATTCATATACTATAATACCATTTCACTGTCAAGGTAACCAAGAAATACTTCCAACAAAACACTTGAAGGTTCATTTTATGTAGTGAAGAAGTCTTAAGAAGTACCTAATTATATGCGCAAAATAGTTGACAAAATGACATTTGCATTTTAATGTTGATTCATGTATTCCGGTGTTTGTCACGCAAATGTATCAGTAATGGCTCAATAAAATTAAACTGAGTGGGACAAAAAGGACAGAATGAAATTTCTGGTTTACGGCGTGTCAAGTAGTTGACTCATAGGCAGCTTGGATGCTTCTGGCGGAGATGAGATCTGAGTGTATCAATTCGACTATACTTAGAGGGGCAGTAAGGGCAGAAAGACATGACTGGCGAATGACTGTGGTAGTGGTGCCATCTATTAGACACCTTCTTGCCGCAATATTTGCACCTCCAAAGTGATGAACTCTCAGCTGTTGCCGTAAACATGTTGTGATATGATTTAGAGCTATTCATTTCTGCAATATTATCAAGAAATTAATGTTTACTGTCAAACTTTTTCGTAAAGACACTGTTATAATTGTAATTAGACTGCATATTTTGTATTACTTTCACATTTTTAATTATATTTATACCATTTCAAGAATAACGCAACTGAGAATATGAAAATATATCTGTTGAGCTAGATTTATTAATGAAATAATAACAAATAATAGCTGAGCAAATTTAAATTGCATTTTTTCATTAGTTACTTGTTCAAAAAACTATCGAAATGTACTTAACAGATTTTTATACAAAATAGAATTTGTTGATTTTATGAAAAAAAAACTTTTGATTTTTATAATCAAATTATAATATGTAGTTTCTCAAGAAGGCAGTTTTAAATATTCAAATTCTCCAATAGTAGTGATCTATTTGCTATCTCAAACATTTTAGAAAAAAACACATCATTGATGCAGAAATTTTACATGCGTGCCATCCTTCTTAAATACCATACGAGATAAAATTACATATTTTAAAAATTTTACCATAGTTCAACTCGAGATATGAGTATTTAGTATCATTTAAGATAGATTGTTAAATGCAAAACCGGTTTTAAGATAACATAAAATGTGAAAGTAAGTTATACAAAATAATATATTTTCCTATTGAGAAGCATACATTAATAAATAATTTATATCATCTTTTGATTTTGCCGTTTTGGATAGCTGTAGACCAATATTTCTTTAAAGAATGGCATTATAAAGTTTTCACTAATTCAAAAACACAATAAAAATGAAGAAACCATTGAATTTTTTTATTATCAATATAAGTTCCATCGACAACTTGAAGTCGACCGTATTTCTTATAATATGCTTTAATAGAAGTTGTGTATGGTCTGATTGAAAGACTTTAGCTAGGCCTTATGACATTTAACCCATCCATGTATTTAAAGGAATATCTGGTATAATTATTTTTTGAAATTTAACATCATACTATGAAGAATTTGCATATAGTCGCTGAAATTTTTGATTAAAAATTATAGATAATACAATTGTGGGAGCAAAAAAAAAAGATAAACAATAATCGTGCAGGATGAACACAAACACACAGTGCTAGGACAACATATTGTGACGATGAACAAGCTGGAAACATTAACGGGAAGTCCATGACAACTGCCAAATTTGTTATTTGTTTTATAACACAACACAAGAATGAAAGAGATCTAACCAACAGGACTCGCAGTAGCAAATTCTGACAAATTAACTCTACTTTTAATGGCCAAGTATTACACAATATTCTTACTCAAATTAAAAGTTTTCTTTACAATTCATGTCATGCACTAAAAAATGACATTATAATTTTAATAAATATTAAAACAAAAACAAAAAAAATCTTATTCATTGATACACATGTATCCTAAAATTTTTTGTTGGTTAGAACTATTTAATCCTTAAATTATGATTTATTTAAACAACACAACACAGACAAAGCACCTGCATCAAGCAAATTGAAAACATAGAGGTGACTAAATGTGTATCAAGGTTTAAAGATTCCATGCAGTATATTGCACGTTTTCTTTTTTAGATGAAGTATTTTCAGCTCCGAAGGTATTTTTGCATGTTTATAGTCATTAAATAATACAATTCATATTATAGCAGAATCTAATATATTTGTGATTATGATTGTATGATATTGCTTCAGTATATATTGTTCTATGCTTTCATCTCTCGAAATATGTTTTTTATATTGTAGTATGATACAAATAATAGTTCTGTATATATACACCAAGGATATAAGTTAATATCAATCGTATAAAATTGTGAAAAATTAACATATGAGCTTATCAGACTGAAAAAACTATTTGTAATTCCTTTTACTTTCCACAACTTTACAAAGATGACACTCCATATCCTGATGACAGTATGCTAAAACACATTTA
Source organism: Rhyacophila evoluta (assembly GCA_022683975.1). NCBI lineage: Eukaryota > Metazoa > Arthropoda > Insecta > Trichoptera > Rhyacophilidae > Rhyacophila > Rhyacophila evoluta. The sequence continues at coordinate 12,761 of JAGVSQ010000139.1, forward strand.
AATTTAAATTCAGTGATAGTTAAAATTAATCTTAAAACTGAAATAGTTATTTAAAATTTTAACATCCATTCACCATGAAACAATGGCATATGTAATAGTAAGTGCAGTGAAGGGTAATTGCTTTGAACACAACTGTCCAGGCCGATCGATGTCACAAAGCTAAAAAAAAATATGCTATTGTAAACTGCTGTAAATTACTGCCAGTTTTATTGTATCATATTGCAATTTGACATTACATACATGAAGTAAAATTATAATGCTTTTTTGCTAAATCTTAACTTTGGTTGGCTATATTCTGTAATGTTATGAAATCGCCACAAAGCAGAACTACGTGTTGGTGTGTAAAATGGTTCCCTTCAAATTATTTATATGACATTAATTACGGTTTATGTAAGTATTTAATAATGAAAATGTTTACCTACTTCAACAGCATCAGCAGCACTTTATGAACTTCTTTAAATCTAGGTTTAACTTCCAATAAAAACATTGTATATCACCATTTATATATAGCGAAATGTAGCAAGTTGATAGAGAATTGTTTTTATATTAATTAAGCAGAAATTGAGGTTTTTAGCCGTCATTAAATTAACATATAATAAATTTATTGATATATTGCCAGCTTAGGATTACTAAGTTGTAACAGATGACTCGTGTGAAGGAAAAGTTATCTAACAATATATATTCCTATTTAGGGGTAAATGTTTTTCCGTGACTGTTAAGTTTTTCTGCTCTCATGAAGATTTACTTGGAGAAAAAATGGCAAGGAATAAAAATTTAAATAAACAATTATGAATTATTACATCTAAAGTAAAATTATTAGCTTCTTTCATCCATACCTTGTAATTTTACGACACTTGGAAGTTGATGGATGATGACCGTGAAAGTGTTAAATTTAATATTGTCTTTACAATATGGTCAGTGATGTTTTTTAATTGATGAATTACTGGTAAAAGTCAATCAATAATGTGTGTAATTATTTGTCTTCACAGTGTAAGTGGAAAAGTAAGTTGTCAAACAGACTATTTTATATTGTGTAATAAAGTTTGTTTTAATTAATGGCATATCATTAATAAAATCTTATAGATCAAATCAACATGTAAAATAATAAATCTGCCAGTCTGTATTCTAAGATTTGAGAACCACTAATATTTTGTAATAGAAATCTTTTGGTATTATCACCATAGAAATATTTACTGGATGATATTGTTTATATTATTATCTAGTAACAAGTAACTGGTATCTAGTGATTAATGTTGGTAAAATTGAAATATAGGATAAGTAATAAAATTTTCCTAATTTTAAAGTGTCTTAATGATTCTTCTGGGGGAATTCCATAATTTTGTAGTGCTCCACTCAATTTTAAATAAACTCAACCTTCGTAGGACAATTCTCGTGTCTACTTTGAGCTTTTACGGATTCAAGAATAAATTGTTAATTAAAAAAATAAACATGTATTAATTTTGGGCCTTGAATCAAACGGCTTTTTATTTAGTCAAAAATAAATTTGAAGCAAAACAACTAATACTTATAAATACAGCAACTAAAATAAAAAATAAAAACATAGACGACATATTGTATCATGCAGCTCCTAAGCATGTTTTGGACATAGAATTTTGGGCCCATTTTTGAGCAAAATAAATGTGAATTCAGGCCATGTTTTTGCCGAACAATAAATACAATTAATATAATGAAAGGCAATAAATTAATAAGGTACTCAAAGAAAACCACAATCATTATTTTTGTGTACTGCATCTGTTTCATCAACCATTTTATTTATCTAAATTGTTAATTATTGAAATGACTGATTGATAATCCATTATATTATATTTCATATCAAATATTTCATCAAAGTTTCAAATTTTTAAAGTATTAAAGTAAAGTATATTGGTTGTTATCATTATATTAATACCACACATAGAGAAGAGTTCTATAAGTGACCTTTTATTATTGAGTTAGTTCTTGTATTTTTTACTTATAAATTCAAAATTTAAGATTTTTAGTTCAAAAACATCAACTTTCAGTCAAAAAATGTATCTTTAAAGATCATTTGTTATATGACAACAACACGATTTGTAATGACTACAGTAGAAAATAATTACAGCAGTTTCGTAGTAAAAAAATAATATTTTTAACGACTATCTTAAAACTTGCAAGTAGATGATCCTTGTAGCATTAAAATATGATTCATATTATAAATTGTAGATTAGTTTTTCTACATGCTAGTATATAATGGAAGAAAATATTTGGATAGGATTATAATTAATCGTGGCTTCATTTAATATTATGAAACAACCAATATTTTAGTATAGTAATATGAAGTAATATAACCTGACTAAAAGATGTGACATAAGGAAGAAGAGGATAAACCAGGAATTGAATACACATTATGAATGATAAATATGGTGAAAGATTGTGACGGTTCAAACATGAGGATAGCAATGCCACAGCTGTATAATAAAGATTTTTGTTGATTATATTTTTTGTATATATTTTGAAACTGAAATGTCACAAGTTTTGGTGAGGTTACATTATTATGGGGGACTGACATCAATAAGAACACATCATATTTGTAACATACCACAATTTAATGTAAATTAGTAATAAATACAACAGATAAATGCAGGAGTGAATGCAAGAACAACGTTGCACTCGATATAACTTAAAATTGGGATAAAAATAATCTGAATAGACTTGATTGAGTAGTGGAACATATGAGCTAGATGTCACCAGAAGCGAGACTGTGCCACCCTGGTGAGTCTACGCCGTGGCTACATTTCAGTACTCATTTGTGTACATAAATAAACAATAGGGCCTAAAGTGTGTAACAGTATTACGGGGTGACTTTGGTCCAAAACTATTAACTTGACATATCATCTAATTTTCAATATACCAATCAAAAAACAATATTTTTATTACCAAATACCACTACTTTTTTAAGTCAGTCAATATGTACATTTTTTTTTTTTAGATAAAATACCTAAAATAATGAGAGTTTTAGGTCTGATAAACATTTAAAAACCAATTTTCTTGTTGATGCACAATATTTCAGGGTCAAATGAAACACAACTTTTGATACAACTGTATAAAATATAATTAAATAGATAAACTGTAACAGATTGTATAAATTCAAAATGACAGCTTACATTTTAAAAGTGAATAAAAATATATTGGCTACGTATATTTATATTGCACCTGTATTTATTTTTATTTTTATTATTCAATTCTACGCGATCTAATTTTTTTTATTTTACTGTTTTATAGAGCACCCCCATATGGTCAATGTATCCTTTGGGGCCAGAGTCACCTCACAATATGGTATTTTAACATTATGTATTAAAAATTATCACAAATGAGTATTAAGTGTGCGGGTGGCGCGTTGGCACAATCTCACCCCGCCGTACATTATAATATACTATATTATTTAATAAACCTTAAAACTGCAGAGGTATGGAAATTTCATTTTTATCTTTGACACTTAACTAATAGCTTCAATAACCGTAACCCAATTTATTGTTAACTAAAATTATTACTTATGAGAGAAAACAAATCAGGTAGACACAATGATTTAGACTGTAAAGATAACATTTAGTTTGGTTAAAAATTAAATAACTAGAAATATTGCACAGAGTATGTATCAATCGTTGATATAATCATAGCCCACAATATGATTTAAGTTGACATATTCAAACATTTATCTAACTACGACAGTCGGCCGACAGAAGACCCAAGACCCGAATCAACTGTATGAACTCTCTTAGGCTGTAGCACCATTCCAATATATCACAATTTGATTACCGTACCACCCTAAATTTAGCTAAATTTTAACAGAATTTAATATTATTCATAATATATATATGTATATATATATATAATCTAGGTTAGTCCCGATCGCATAATGCCAATATTTAATGCCATATAAATTGAAGATGTGTTCATTTAAGCATATCCGTCCCGGGGGGTTCAGAAGCCTGCCCGGAAGATCACAAGTACATTCATAAAAGACTAATTAGGTAATAATAATGAACACAATCATTCAGAGTGTAAAATAAAATAAAACAAACAGTAAAGCCGCCTCTGCAACTCTCCTCGACTACAATTCATAAAAATTGAAATACAGTAGTGACAATAATAGTAAATATAATCATAATAATATATTAGAATTCACGTAAAAAATCAACACTAATAAAATTTTATAGATAAATATAAAAAAATGTTTAAATATATGACAATAAAATTTCACTCTAAATATACGCGGACGCGTGCATATATTAAACATATACACGGGAGAGCGTACATAAAAACAATCTCCTTTCGCCTCAATCGACGTCCTCATAAAACAGGGTAAGGTTTGTATAAAAATTTCTTATCCAATATCCGCACCGATAGCGTTAATCACATTCCGATTTCATTTTTTTCCATCTCTATTCAAAAAAAGGCCTCAGATGCACCTAACGGAGATCGCGTCACTGGCGCGCAGGGGAGGGGGCGCGGCCGGGATCAGAACGCGCCGAAGCCGAGCCAGCGCGGGAGGGATCAGTCCATCGCGTGGTGGAGAGGGGAGGCCAGCAGCGCGGCGGGGGGCTCGAACTTGCGCGTGTCGGGGTTGAAGGCGGGGTGCTTGAACTTGCAGTGGGTGCGTAGGTTGTCGGAGCGGGTGTACGTAGCCCGGCACAGCGGGCACTCGAAGCGGCCTGGGAAGTGCACGTGGTAGTGGTTGCGGATGTGGGTGACCACCTTGCCGCACAGCTTGCAGCGGTGCAGATTCAGCGCTCCTGCCACCCGCTCAAATGTCAGCCGCATGTGCCAGCCCTTGGAGCCTGCAACACACAGACGTCACTACCGACGTTCCGCTTTTTGCCTTCTCCAATTCACATACTAATAGCCACCCACACTCGAATGCAATCCATGCATGGGCGACTTGATTATAATTCATAGTCTCAAAGCTAGTACACACCGACGTACATCAAATCTTTTCAAATCTATATTTTAATAGTATCAGAAATTGAAATTTTGCAATACCAAAAAATGCCACAACCTTCATGTTGATATTGGCATAATAGAACCTTTTAAAATTACCGAGCTGTTAAAGAAGTGAAGGAAAATTTTTCAATTATTATTTTATATTTCCCATTGTCTGATGATTGGACTACCACTGAGTGTTTTACGGTCGTACTATTTCATCTTCAAATTTCAAGTTGAAAATAAATACATTTGTCAAATATCACATACTATGAGATAATAAATCACAAACATCAGATGGTAGCAATTTTCACATACATGTTGATTACAATTTAGTTTTCAATAAGACTCGAGAACTTTACGGATTTATATTTTTCACACTCAGTTTACGAAGCTCTTGTTGCGAAAAAATCTGATAGATCCTTATAATATCCATAATTTACAGCAAGTTCAAAATCATTTTGAATTTTGCGTGAAAGAACACACATTCTTTTTTTCGACACGTTAATGTCTTTGAGCAACGTTTATATGCATCTGCCTATCAATTCAGAAAAATCTCACACATTATCTTCCTTGATAATGAATTCTGCAACAACCTCAAAATATTATACCAGCATATGAGGAATACAAAACGTATGATAAAACGTCTTCAAACAATATACATATTCGGCTCTCAGAATTCAGTAAATTTAAAAGAGCACTAGCGGAAAATTTTAATAAAAACCTTGCAAGGAATATGTTAAATCTTTGAAAACTTCAACATTACATTCTATTAATATTGTTCTACTCTATAGATAAACACATTTAAGACCATAATTAAATCTTTTGAAGATGATTTCTGTTATATCATATTGTTAATAAATTTGGTCACAGTACGATAATATAGATCTAGAAGTAATGTATGTTTGTGTGTACAGCGTTCATTAAATCAAATTAGATTTCATTTTTTTAATGACAACACACATTCTTTCATGACAGATTTTTAATGTTAGTAATGATATTGTTCATAAATTATATTTCACCTTTTAGCATTTAAACAATTAAATTATTCATTTTTCCGTAGTTTAATCAATTTAATTTCAAAACTGAAATATTTAGAAAATGTTCCTAACAAATCATTAAACAAAACAGAATATAACATTTTTATTTTATTAGTAAATAATTTGCGTAGAAATTTTTAAATCACACTAGTTCTATACAGCACTACAAAATGAAAATTACAAATTAATTTAGGCTGGAAGCGTTTTAGACGACACTATAATGTAGCCTACTAAAAGAAAACAGATCTTTTTTGTTAATATTTCCTTTTTTTTGAGCTGCCATGCCGGTTAGGTATAATGTAAATAGATTTAATTTGGCTGAATTAATACCTGTTACAAAAGGCACAAAATCCTTGGCACATTCTAAATACATATGAAATATAACTTGAAAGGAACCATGTGAGTATTATTACAACTGTGTTCAGGGTGAGTATGATGGATACTGAAGCATTTTGAAGCGGTTTCGGACGCAGAATGTCAAGAATACAGAAATAAAGAGAAAGAATAACTCCAAAGGAAGAAAATGAGAACATGCGTGAATAATAAACAGTTGCGGAGTAAAGACTAATATAAAATGGACTTGTTAAATAAGCTTTTCATTCTCCATCTAAACTAGATAATATATCACCATACTGCTAAAAAGCGGACAGAATTTAATAAAAAGCGTATGTTCAAAAATGCACTTGAATGAGAATAAAAATAAAAATGGGGCATTATAATAACATTTTCATTTATTGTATAGTAAATACTTATATTTTCCATCATGAAGTCCCAAACATTTGTATTTTAAATAACCTTATATATTATACCTGAAATTTGAAAAGCTAGAGCAGTATAACTTGATAATTATTAAAATAGTCAGTTAAGCGAAAATGTGGTTTTTTGATTATTTTATATTTACGTTTTAGTAACAAATATATTTATTTCCAACAGTTTTTAAAACACATGATATCTATACAAGCATTTTTTCACTTTCACCTGTGATTTTTAAAGCATGTAGATATAAAAAATAATGTGGAACTAAAACCTATGGAAGAAATCCAATGCCATTAAATTATTCCTCCAGAGCTAATTCAGATACACATGTTTCACATTCACAATACATGACATTAAAAAAAAAAATCTTCTTTATGTCCATAGATAGGCTCATTCTTCCACAATAGAAGTTATTTGCATAAAAAAGTATTTGTAAAAACAAGGATTGAGATGCTCAAATGAATTAATATCATTAAATCTGATTCCATTTTCATGTACAGTAATACTCATGTCTCGAGTTTCACATTTTGGTATCTTCAGACTGCATGCAAATGATTGATAGTATACAGTATAACCTAATAACAAAAAAGAATCTTATGGTCATGAATAAAATAGATTTGAAGTGTCTAAACATAATATTTTACTTAAAATCATCATCTATCAAATATCCTCAACGCATTATCTATAGACTATCAGTTTTTTATACGACTTTTGTTGCAAAGCATATGGCTTTAAAAATGAGAAAATTTATCTTAAGAAATCATTTTTTCTTTTTCTGAAAAATTGATTGTCAGTCAATCACGGGACTCATATACTCACTATAAATCACTGATAAATTTGCTTAGTGTAGTTTTCATGAATACCAGAAAATTTACACTATAAGTATAAAAATGCATATTACATTTCATCGTCATAAAAATTATGCACAAGACAGTATATCTTAGAACTGACATCAAAACAGATTAATGATTCTTAAATATATGAAAATTAACAGGAATGGATGGTTTTGCAAAACTCCATATTGTATGTACATTTATTGTAAGTTTCTTCAAAAAAACTATCGACAATTTGTGCATCACATAACCATATTTATTTATTTGAATTAAGACATATTCAGCAGTATGTAGAATATCCTTAGTATTAATTTTCTAGAAATAAAATATTATTATTATAATTATTAACGTCACTAATAACTATTAGCTACACTGGGCGATTTTTTTTAGATACGAAGCATGAAGGACATGATTAAGATTAATTGAAAAGTGTGCTCATGAACAATGGTTCTACCTTTTTTTTACCATTATGTTTCCTTTTTATAATTCTCCTACTGAAATAAATAAAACCTAACTTGTAAATCCTAAGACCTAATCCTGACTAAAATAAATACAATATATATTTGTATTTACTTCAAGAGAAATGGAGTCAATTATGTGTGATATAATACGTACATAAATATACAGATTATAAAGTATTTCACAAAAATAATATCATCACCTTGCGTCAAGTCTACAGCACTAAAATTACTGCGAATGTTAAATTGTTCAACAGAAATGTCACATACATTGTGATATGTTAACGATAAATGGGTGATACAAACTATTGAAGTTGTTATTACTAAATTAATAATGATATGTTCTTATTGAATACACAGGCTGAAGGTTGCTACCGGATTCGCTCGGTATTGATACCAGGGCGTTTTATCAATTTTTATAAGTGTGATGTGGAGAATTGTAAAGTGTAAATATGGAGGTTTAGTTTGGTACTGCAGAACAGTTGAAGATTAATGTCTTAAAAAATTAATAATAATTAATAAGTTTATGGTAATGTAATAATAATGCTTACTGTAATTATATTTCTTTGTGAGTGTCATGAGTGCTTTAAAAAATGTGTTCAAAAGTTTGTCCTTTTGTTTGAACCCTTTGAACATGTATTAAGTCATATATTTCCAAGATTCGCTAAATAACATGCTACCAAATTTTTATGAATAATATGAAGAATAACATCAAAAAATTTGATCATGAAATTCATCGAGGGATATGATAAATTAATGTTTAATTTAAAATATAGCATAAATTGAAAATATATGACTCAGGGCCTCTACTCACTATTAATTATTACATGAGGGACCTAAAATCCTGGTCGTGTCTTAAATCAGTTAGTAGAGACCGTTTATGAAGGCATTTGAAAGCAGAACATTGTAATGAGTGTGGCCCAGTCCGAAATTCTAGAGTCAAATGGTTTTATGTTATTATCAAATACTAGCATTGCAGTATCAAGCAAATGAAGAGTAAATATATTTTTAGATAGATAAGGTGGTAAATAAATATATACAGAGATTGTTGTAAAACAATTCAACTATCCTTCGGAATAAACTGTCTTCTACGTATATGAAGAAGAATATGCACGGTTTCGTAAAGCATTGTATTCAATTCAACATCAACAAGATTATTTCAGTCTACATTACAAATGACTGAAATAAAGCAATCTTAACATTTTACTTATTATGTAATTTTTGGGTTAAAGCTATTATATTGAAATATTAACTGTGTTTTATTACTTTTACAAATATTTTATATGTATATATTAAGGCAGAAAGAATAGATTCATCGATTAAAATCTGTAATACAATATGACTCGAATCAAACTATTATATTTTCAATAATCAAAAAGAATTACAACAATCTCCGAGTTGCGTGTAAATTATATATTTTGAGAGAAAAACAACAAAGATTTGAAAATAAGAAGCTTTAATTGTATAGAAATAAGAAGAAACATGGAAATCATTTAAGACTTAAAATAAATAATGATTAACACAAGGCACATACATAGTAACTGAGAGTACTATAATATCAAAACTTTTTAAATAATTCTAAGAATTCATTTCTTGGCACAAATACATTTTCCTAATAGTTTTATTAATGTATATTCTTTTATAAAAGCGTATTAGCATATCCATATTATTCCAGACTTTGATATTGCTTTGTAATGGTCAAAGCCATAATTAGCAAAAGTCAAGTCACTTTCAGGCCTCATGATTAAATAAATCATTTAAGAAAAACACTGAAATGACTTCATGCTTCACTTCAATATAATTTGATTAGCAAAACTGATTTCAGGAATAACTTCAACATTATAATTGAAAATATTCAAAGAAATACTTGTGGTCCATATGAATTTTTGAAAATGGTTAGGTAAACGTATAAATCAAGCTCGAAATTCTTAGTTGTTAAGATAAATGGTTGCAAATGTGGATTAATACATGAATTATTTGTATCAGTGGTATACATTTATGTATAGATCATGTAACATTTCAACAAACTGATTTCAAGTTTAAATGTATAAAAATGCAGATTAAACAATAATTTGTAAATCTAAATTCGTACAAAAAAAATAGAAATTAGAAACAAGAATTTACTTTTGTCAAATTTGTCACTTGATCCGTTAATGCATAATATACAAGCTTAAATGTGACTATGCTCATTTCATTAACATCTTCATGCTAATTGATAGAATGACTGAAAAAAATTAGAAATATTTCTGCCAAGAAATTCAGGAAAACACTAACACGAAAACAAAATAACAGGTTTATCTTCATTTTTCGACATCTTGAGTGTATATATATGAATTATGTTTACTAAATATACAAAAATTAGTAAAAGCGGTAAAAACAGAACTGTTATAAATCCCAATGATATTTGATTATAGTATGGCATCTATTCCTAACATTATGTTAAATTTAGGAATTCTTTTAAACATCATTCGACTTGATTGTCAAAACCACAGGATTATCATACATAATAAAATCACTGAGGAAATTTAACTGAATATTCTATATACATCATATTTGGCAATGAATCAGTCCCTAGAAAACATTATATACACAAAACATAATACATTAATACTATGAGATAAGAAAATTATATCACTACAACTATCAGTCGACTTCATGAGTATAAAATACTTGAGAAAAATTCAGTGGAAATCATTAAATACTACTGGTAATGGAACTGTACTTTAACAATTACAAGATATATATAGCAATTAACTGTATATAAATCATTATTTCCCCTTAAGGGTGGAATACATCACCGTTCAAAACCGGCTATATACATATCGTTCATGACAAAGCAATACCTCGCATATGAAACGTTTTAATGCCTCGTATATTAGGTATTGCTTTTTCGTGAGCTGATGCACACAGCCAGTTTTGAAGCCGCAGCAACAATATGGACCTTCACAGTATGGAAATATATTCGCAGAATAATCATGAGATTTGACCAGGAGTACATTTTTATCTACTGAATTACAATAGGGTACTGGATTATAAAAAGTATGCGCTTTTTAAATATCGATTTAATATATGCTGGAACTAGTTTAGTTTGTCTCTATAATAGCGTAGAGGTTAACGTGCTTGCCTAGCAATCCAGGGAATGCGAGTTCGATTTTCACATCTTTTGAATTTTTTTTAAATTCAAAAATGCAGGACAGGATACCCATTGGGTTGACCAATTGTCTAAAAAACAATTCTCGTAAAAAATAATTCTTCTAAAAAATAGTCTGTCAAGACATCTTCATATTAAAGAGATGCATATACTCCACTTTTGGAATGAATATCTTCACACTGTGTAGATCCATATGGTCTATTTTGGGAGCGAAAATGGTATTAAACAAAAATTAGTTCAGTAAAATCAAAGCGGAAAATAATTGAATCAAATAAAAAAACACTGTTTTAATACCCTATGAGTTGATTCCTCAATTAATTTAAATACTTAATCTAAAGGCACATGGAATGTTCAAATTTATCAACCAAGAAAAATAATGCTTGAAAGGTATATATATATATAATATATAGCAAAATATTAGTTATTTTTGTAACATGGTGATTAATTATTTATAGTATTGTACAATATCAAGTGATATTGAAAAGTTTGGGAAATAAGAGATATAGAGGAAAAAGAACCAATGCTAGTAAGAAGCTGAATGTGACTAATCCAATAAACTTCGACATTATTAATAGATAGAACAATAAAGTATAAGCATTAAAATAAAAAAAGAATATTAATAACGATATATTGGAAGCATTTGAGACCATTTTCTATAAATACCTTACTTACTAGAAAAAATTTTATAATTTATTTGAGTAACTTGAAAGTAACTTTTTACCACCGTTTCACACCGGAGAAATGATAGTCTGATTTTACATGGAAAATATCATTGTAACTTAAAAAATATTTATTATTGGCGTAGAAGTCCAAATCCAGTTTTTATTATATCATGAAATTTATAATAATTGTAAAAACCTATTTCTATATTTCTTAAAAATGCATTAATAAATAAATATTCAATCACTTTAAACGTATTTGGGACATATGACAGTCAGATTTTTTTTTTTGGTAATCACCTGATGATGAGCATATACATATATATCTATTATGTATCATACATTTTTTTAAAGATAATTGGTTGCAAACAATCCCTCAATCACAAATACATGTATTGAATAGGAGAACATGTAAATTATTATAGGCAGTAAAATTCATATGCCAAATTAAAAATGTTAAAAAAATATTATAGCTACATTTGCAAAACGAGTTACAATGATATTTACGGAAGGACTTGTGATTTCTAAACAAATAACATAGAAAACATACCAATTTGTACTGAAATATTCGGACAATTTTATGCTCTATGAACTAATTCTATGTGAGAAAGTAATTTTTAAGAATATATTTAATCTTTTGGTTATGTATTCCAAAATCCTAGCAAATTTAACTATTAGGAACAGGGAAAGGCTACAATTTAAAATGAATTGTTGATAACATTAAGTTATTTTTATCCATTGTACGTTACATCTAGACAGCATATTGTATACATGGATATAGCATGTACTGAAAATAGAGGCACACTCGGGAGATATAGCATTAAAAACTATTGAGCAATAGATAATATTGTATACTGAATATCATATCAGTAACATAGGAAATTATAGGCACACTTGGGAGATATGTTATAAACTATTACGCAAAATATCTTAAGTACTAGTAATATAATATATCATATAATAACCATCAAAAAATCAGTCTGTTTCGTAATAATACTTTTTGTTTTTGTCCTTTAAATCTCACTAGGGGTAAATATCATTAATGAACTTCTCATCTTCGTTCTATGTCTAATTTCTTTCTCTTATCATCTTCAGTTTTATATATTGACCGTGTTTTAAAAAAAGGATCTAGCCCATTAACGAAATCTGCAAAAATCAGAATTCATCAAAAGTAAAAAATACCTTAGATAGAATAGATACCTTAGATAAATAGAATTCAAAATCAATTTCCATCAAGCACCATCAGTCGAAAATATTAATTAAAAAATACCCTAGTTGAACAAATCAATTTGTGATTTTTATGCTTTTTAAATTGAATGCAATACATATGAAAATAAAATATTTAATTATTTTTTTCATTAATTGTCATCAATTTATGCTTCTATAATAAGTGGGTAAATATGCTTTGTATCCAGTATATTGAAGACGAGAATTTCTCATGCTAGAATGTCAGTGGACTATCACCAAATTGTATGGTTAGCTTATTCATTTCGAACACGGTCAATGTTCAAGTCATATAAAAAATGTATGTGTTACCTAAACACAGTCAATGTATTTTAGGCATATCATACTATGAATGTATAAAGAATTTTATTCATTATTTATCACCATCAACACAAGTGGCCAAATTGAATGCCATGGTCTTATCAAAGTGAACCTTCGACTCCCTATGCTTCATTCGCACATGACGCTTGAGGTTATCGGCTCGGGTTAATACCAAAGAGCAATAAGGACATTTGTGCTGATCTGGATTGTGTGACTTCATATGTTTTTTTATATTGGCAACAATTTTTCCGCAGGCTGTGCAAGCCTGCAAATCCATGCACGGAGTCAGCTTGCCATTGCGTATTGGCTTCACGTTGTCACGTAAGTTATCGAAATTTATCATCCGGAGGCCCAAATGGCTCAGCGGCTCATGGTTTTCGTCTGTTGGAGATTCTCCTGAAAATTTCAGCAACATTTCGTCATACATTTGAGCGCGATTCTTCCAGATGCATTCCCTTACGTTGATGTAGTTTTTTCTAATTCATTTGGACTTAGGTGGATTGGTCTGAATGTCAATTCTGTATACATTGAATGGGTCTTAGGCAAAATGTTGACTTTGTAAAGTATTTCTCGCAACTTCAAAAATCAAAAAAAATTATGTAATTTACTACATATGAGACATCTAGCCTCAAGCACGGCCAAATAAATTTCATTCTTTTTTTAGAGGAAGCAAAAGTTTGTTCAATTACCTTTACACAATATTATATCTTTTTTTTTTCTATTTTTATAGTATCGTATACTGTAAATAGTACTGTTGAAAAAATGAAGTTCAATTTATAATACACAGTTTTGTCAGAAAATTAGTTTAAATATATGATATTTGGTCATCTGATTCAAATGCCACTACGCCACTAATAAGATGTGTACGACTTGACCACTTTTGGTAGTAAAACCATAATTTGAGGTCGATCTCAATACACTTTTAGACCAAATTGGATAATAAAATATATACTGAATTGTAAGGTATTGAAATTCCCTATGGAAATGGAATTCATCAACAAAAGAAGTGGAAAAAGTAAACATCGGCAAATGCCGTGCTTGGCCGTGTTTGATAATAGAAGGCTTATATTGTAAGTTTTTTTTTCTCACAAATAATGACTCTGGAAGTGCATGGAAAACAAAAATATCTCGCATCTGAATGTAGCTGTGATAAAAATCAAAAGCTTTTTATTACACATAAAATAAATATAAGTTTTAATTAATATCAGCAGTTTTAGTATATTGAAAAGACAATAAGCATTAAAAATGTTTTGCAAAATTTTAAAATTCAGACCAATCCAGTCGCTTGCCCACATGAAAGAAAAACATCTACATTTGTCACAAACTACAACTAGAGATGGACATCACCGACTTCACTGCACATTAGTTTCGACAACATATCATGCTGTTATAATAAATACCACATACTCATCCTTCTTCAGGAAATACTATACTATACTATTTATACATGATGTATATTATCATAATTCTTTTTTAATTCTTATGGTCAGTGCATTTTTTTATAGTGAATTTTTATGGTTATTCTTTTAGTTTTCTCAAACCGATTTCTATTATTATCTATGATTCTCTAACTTACTGAAAAAAACAAGCTTAACTTGATTAAATTTATTTAAATATTCAATCATACTTATTTCGTAATAATGTCAAAGATAGCAGACAAACATGATCCAGTTTGTCAAAAGGCAACAGAATTTTACTAAAAGAACTGGAGCCATCATGACAAAAATATATACATAGCGTCAAAAAAAACACCAATTTTAGTTTAAGGGCCAATATCTGCACTAGATCATTTCCATAGTTTATGGCAGATGTTACGAATACCATATGTTATTATAACTCTTACTAAAATAAGACACTCAAATTAAAAATCAAATCCATCACCTTTTACATACAATTTTTATTCATAACGTTTTATTAAAGTAAAGCTACGATGCTTGCAACACTTTTCACGTTTTTAAAATGAAACAACAAATTTGTCTTTATAATTATTATACATTTGCATATTTTACAAGATTGTTTAATAAGTTTGTGAACATTGTAGCCTGACATTTACATGGTATTCAACACTCGGTAATATTATAATATACATCTAAATTCTTTGATATAGAAGTCACTCTACCTAATGTCGATTACGTTTATATTCATTGGAAGATGTCACCTATGATGAACTAAGACGTATATATTATATAAATGAATATTTTTGTTTCATATTAGGGATATCATTTCCATAATATAATATTGTGATCTTGATCAAAACATATACATATATTTATCGAACTATAATTTATTTCTTTTATATCTACTTATTTGATTACAATTGTCGAATTATAACACCTAAAGAATTATTTAATTTTTTCACGTCTTTTATTGGAATGTTTGCTATTACAATACCCAATGCCGAATTACTAACCTTCAAGATGCACTATGTAGAATAATTGTGCAAAATTGTAAATTTATTGTAATAAATGCGAAGAAAAGGAAAGCTATTTTAAGTAGGAAAGAGTAATTTATTATTCATTAAATTAAAAGGTTTAGTTAGAAGCCTACTACAGAATTGAATCGGTTCATCATTCTCAAACTTACACCGGCACAGGATTACAAGGTTATAAGAGACGAAGCATTTTGAATGAAAATTGTTAATAATAATCACCCAATATGTGTCCTATCCGCACTGTGCATTAACACAAGCATTAATCAAATTATAAACGTCATTTCTGCTCAAAAAAATCACGGCAGGTTTTTAATTAGTTCATGTTGTTTGAAAAGAAAAAGCATTTTCAAGAAACAAAAGCTTTGAATTCAGCTTGGTTCAACAAAACATTTTTTAATTTCTGAATTATTTAAAACTTTAAATAAAAGTTTTAAATAATTCAGAATTTAAAATCAATTTCCATCAAGCACCATCAGTCGAAAATATTAAAACATTTTTTATTTTCTACATATCTGATCAACTACTTGATTTACAACCTTGTAGCCCTCTTCTCTCCATGCAATATAAATTCTTGTAATTTTAGTTAATTACGTCTGATAACATGCAAACCTGTTATAGAACTAACTCAATATAGATTTAATTTTGCGGTGACTTCCAGCATTTTTTGAAAAATTTATGAAAGTGTAATGTAATTTTTAAAATATGCAAAAAAGAAAATAATACAAAACCAACATTCCACATACCAAAAAGCCAATGTTAATAATAACTAAAAAATAGCATGCAGGTTCAAAGCACAGCAAAATACAACAATACTCAAAAAATAAAAACTACAGGAAAATGCAAAAGGGGTTAAATGATAATGAGTAATACAATGAAAAATGATACATTTGGAACCAGATATAAAAAACGTTCGATTCAATTACAGGGTTACAATTGCTTAATCTATTTAAGGCATTAATAGTGAGCCTTAAAAATGACAACAAATAATTCACGTAACCTGAGTATTGCTAATACAGAATATTTTACCACTGAAAATTATTTCCCTTATAATTTATTTAAAACCATTTTAATGATTCCTGTATTCTGTAAGCAATTTTTATTTAGCAAGTGAAAGTAAAAAGGCCTATATCAAATTAAATAATTTTTAGACACACATTGTATCAACAACAATGTAGAATAGATATTTACCTCTTGGAGGATGTATGTATTCAATTTAAAATATTTTTTAAAGATTATTATCAATCATGTCACTAGTAAATAATGAATAATGTAGCATAGTTGAGATATTTTTTGTGTTTTGAAATTTGATATCCATTAATAAAATATATTTAATCTATAAACAGCCTTCAGATTTCAGGTGGAGAGATAAAGTGTTCCTACAATATATGATATATCATATAATCTTTAATACCCTTTGTTCTATAATACATTGGAGTCCCGAAAGGATAAAATCTTCATATTAAAAATTTGAATGAGACCCTTTTACAAGCCAAAAGAAAGAATATTAAAAGTGATAAGCAAGACAATCATCAGAAATGAAGTTAGTTTTGTGTGATAATTGAAAATGACGCTGCCTTGATTAAGTAAAATTAACGGAATCAGAATCGTTAAACGCGAAAAATGAATGTTCTAATTTATCTGGAATTATAAAATCAGATTTGCTCATATGACCATGAGGAAAAATTTTATATCCATAAATTTATTTTAAAACAAAAATAAAACATAACGGTCCAAGGAACAGTACAAAATAATGTAAAAGTTTTTAATAGATAAATAAAGAAGTATTGAACAGAAAATTTTGATGGAGATCCATATGACTTATTCATCTCAAGGTTTCAAACATGTGGCAATCGTTACTAAATATTGGCTAACACACTATTTTGTACAGTTCCTTCATGAAAATATAGTGACAAAGGTATAAAATAAAGTTTAGGTTGGTAAATAGAATTCATTTCTTACCATCCATGGCATCAACAGGTTCGAGGTGTGTTGGTAGCATGCTGTCGTTATCAGGTGACTCCGATAGGCCGTGAGAGCTGAGCAGGGAAGCCATGTCACCTGAACCCTGAAGAATCAACAAAAAATATTTTAAATTACTTGTGCAATTTTATAACATAAAACCATGGGAAAAATAAACCAGATTATTTGAGGAAGAAATAAAAAACTAGAATCAATTTTACATACTTTAAATTTAAACATATTTACATTGTGTTGTGTACGTAATTACAAACTGTATGGCATTTTGAAATATTTTAGATTTGCAAGTTAGCATTTTAGTATTTATCTGTAATGTCAATAAAAATGTTCAGAATCCTCATTTTTTCAATTTTACAAAATGTACATCTTTGAATAAAATAATAGTAAATAGTGACATAAATTATAGGTAGTGTAGTGTAGGGAAACGGCGGTTAGCCCTTTATAACATAACTAAATAAAACAATAAAACTTCTTCAGATAGACCTTTATTCACTCGTCATACTAAGTACGATTCATTGACAAATATATCACCATTTCATATATTTATAACTATCTAATTTGAGATCCTACATTCAAAATATAACAATTCATTAGCTCATCTTTGAAGTACAACATTCCTTTAAAATAAATATATATTATGTATGTAGTAATTACTATAAATATAACAAAAACATTTCAAGAAGTATAAATTCGAGAATGTCTACAATTTGAAGACAAAATACAGAAGTTTCATCTTATTAAAAATGGTCACATAGACTGATTTCTGTTGTCTATATTAAATATCCTATGTAAGGCTGTCAATGAAATTCTTGTCACATTTAATGAAAAATAATTTTACTTTAAAAAGATAACATACGTATACAGAAATGTGAAGGCATAATATAAACCAAGTAATGATGTTTTTAAAGTTCAAAAAAATCAGACTATGTGGCAAATTTTCTTTAAAATTGCATAGATCAATCCATAATCCTCAAAGCGTCGTATTTCATGAAATTTTTGTTTATTATTACTATTGCACGAGTCACGCACTCCAAAACGTCAATACATTTGATTATTAAATATAATTCATCAGAATACGCTACATATTTACAAATGGAGTGAATTGAAAAGAAACCTGTAATGTTAACTTATTTATTGTTCTGATTAATCATTTTTTAGGAATTTGCTTTATAAAATTTTAAATATTATCTATAGTAAGTGTTAAGACCTAGTATTAATTAAAATAAATGAAACATAAGAACCTGTTCACAGAATCTATCTTATTCGATTAAAATATAAATGAATTACACCTTAAGCGACTTGAATATTCTACGTCACTTAATGGATGCTGGGTTCTTCATCGGATATATTCAAGGAATTTACTTTAGTAAAAATAACTTCAAACTCACAGAAGAGAATAAATTCAAATAACACTGAGGTAGATGGATATAATTCTATAAGTTATTACTCTATCGAAAGACTCGATTATATTTCATGTGCAGAATTGCTGGTATTGAATAAATACTATTCAAATAAAAAGTAGCTAAATAAACAAAAAACATAATTTTATACAACTCAATATTTGAATATGCCAAATCAAATTATCGCCAGACAACTTGCGTATGAAAATAAGCTTTTCCTAAAAATTAATAGTCTATTTATGCAAATTCTGTGTCAAGTAAAAACATTTTTTAAATATTTCTTCTAATATTGCAACAATAGATTTATCCATTAGAACTAAAAAGTTTTTAAAAACAGTTAAAACTCGATAAAACAGACTAATGCGGGTGAGAAGGGGCCGTTAAAGCCGAAAGGTTTTATATAAAAATTAATTTTCTGAATTCATATTTACTAAAATAATAAACTTCACAATACAAGACCAGTGAAGATTCAAGAAAAGAATGAAAGAGAAAGATGTCTATATCTTGGTTATCAAACAAATTCTTCCAATCATTTTCTGATGTTTGCACTTACATTTCTTTACAAATATTTCGTCCGTTATATCGAGGTTTTATTGTGCTGCTTTTTATGAATATGCACAAATTCTATCCGATAAACATAAAATTAAGACAAAAAAATCAAAGATTTAACTAAGCGTTCTTATCCAGTATTCATTTTTATTCTGACATAGTTTTATATGGAGCTGTCAATATTGGAAGATAAATACTAATGACTTAAGTGTTTTATTAATAAGCCATTTGGTGATGTAACAAAAACTATTTGTTAAAGGAATACAGGTGATAACAGACACAAGTAAAATGAGCTTGTCCATTATAGAAAAATAGTCAGATTTCATAGCTTATGAATTATTATTTGTAAAACATCTCTGCTTTATAAACTCTTAAATTTTTATAACCGTCATACAATTTTACAATTTTGAGTTGTTTACAAGGACATATACTTTGTTAGACAATATTAGATGGATGTACAAATTATTTTACAGTGTTAAATGGATTCACATACTTTTTTTTAGATTCATATAAAACCTAAAAACCCTGTCTTTGCCAGCGAAAATTGTTAGCACCTTTGAATAAATACAGCCATATCTCAAATTTTCAAAGCTTTTCAGAATAAAAAAAAGTCTAATCAAAGACGCAACATCAAAATAGTACCAAATAACAATTTTACACTAAAAATGTAGCATAATTTCTTTGTTTTTTTTCTTTCTGCATCTAAGCAGACAGAGGATAAGGTTCTCCAAAACACAACATAAAAATTTTGACAGCATTTGACTAGTCGGTTGGACTTAACTGGTTTTCAGCCAAAACTCAGCCAAAAAACACCTAGAATTTAGAAAATCTTCATAAAAACTAATTTTCAAGATCTCTTTAAAGCTGAATTTTAATAAAAGCACCTATTTGACTTGACAGACAAAATAACTACCCCATTGTAACAAAATGAGAATGACTGTATTTAGGTGTAGAAGATACACTTTTTACTTGCAGTAAAAAAATAAACTAGCTTTTCCTTGGTCATTTTTTGTCTTATTAAAATAAACAAACAAAAAAATTACAAAACCGCCATCTCTGGGAAAGAAAAGCCTATCATTATATATCATAATACTTAACAATTACTTTAAAGTATTATATATATTTTTTTAATTTTTAATACCACCAAAAAGATTTATGCAATTATTTTCATTTTACATGAAAATTCTATTCTAACAATGGTTCGATATCCCCGAACAGGTATCAACAAAAAGTATGTCTAACATAACATTTAAAACATTGAATTTAATTAACACTCAATAAAATATTTTTTTGTGTTTATTATTTTCCCATGACAATAAATTTTTCGCACAAAGGCGTTTTTAGTATATCTTCAACAATATTGTCAAGATTATCAAATACAGTAGTATTCACAGATTGCTAACCTCAACCAACAACTATAAAGATTTGTAATGGTATGAGTTAGACCGCACATAAACAATTAATGCTCCGTGGAGACAACATATGAAAACAGAAATACCTGCTTATATTTAAATTAAGTCTTTTGAAGATTCGCATAGAAATATTATCTTTTAGTCCATTTTATGAAGTCATCTATAGCTTATGTATGAAAAATAGTTGTATGATAAAATGCCTCTATCTATCTATATATGTAGGTTTTTTTTTTAATTAACTATAATTAAGCCTATAGTTTTCAATTAGAAATAGTACGATGTAATGAAATAAATAATATACTTAATCATTACTTATATCACTATAAAAACATTAAAACAAATAATAGCCAAGCTCAAGGTAGGCAATTTTCAATCTTATATTATATATTTAAAAAAAGACCAGGCAAAACAAAAATGTGGAACTGATAACATCCAAACAAGCAGTTGTTGGATAAAAGAAGATAAGGATCTGTATAAAAAAATGTAGTCATAAGAATGTCTTAGACAAAATATATGTTATATGTTCTTATAATGTGTCATGTGTTAAATAATTTTAATTAGTGGAATTCTTGGCTGAGGAATGGCAAAATGGTTAAATCAAATTTTTTTTCAGACACATCCTTTGAACATTCAATTAGAATTCTACAATAATTAACAAAGAAATTACATTTTGATTTGTAGCCTAAACATGTAACCGGAAGGTGAAGTTTTGTGTAAAAAATATAATTTACAAAATATTTTCACAATTCGAATAAGTTTGTGTTTAAAAAATAAAATACATCATTTTAGCAATATAATATAAAGAAAAAAGCAATAAGCAAAGCAAAGTTAAATATCCCAAAAATAAAGACAACAATTCAAACACTTAAAATGTATACAAATTCAGGGACCATAAGAAAATCATTGTTTTTCTTTAAGATTTGTAATTGTAAATTCATCCACATGAAATTTGCTAGGCCTTTTGACACTATATATTATAGGAGAAAACATCGAGTGTCGTGTCATAAATAAAAAAATTACTTAATAATTAATTCTGCGAAACTGCGCGAGGTTGAAAATGCTTTAGGAATCAAATCTTGGTCGAGATTTCAGTTTCTACATAAAATAAATGGCCGACATTCCTATACGAAGTCATGGGGTTTCATTATTATGGTACACTTAATGTACCTACTGCTTAAAAAACTAAGCTCGATTGATTTACAAGCAACCTGAGTCCGTGTTGAATTAGGATATATGCACAGAAGACCTTGAGACAACATACAAAGAACAATTTTTAAGAATGTAACCAAAATGCATTTTTGAGTAACAACCGTATTCAAAATTAAGGGAAAATTTCAATAAAATATATCAAGTTTCGAAAAAGATTTAGCTCAGATAAAATAATTATTAAACCTAAGTAATCTTTCACAATTTTCCTCACATGCTCCACAGCCCATTGTAGAGTTTTGCCTTTGTCAAGCAGAAATTTCCTCATCGTCTTTGTTCTTTTCAGTTTCAGACATTTTTTTGTTTTTCTATTTTTTTCTCTTAACGTGAGAATGTAACAACTTTGCAAAAAAAAAGTCATCAAGCAAATAATGAGCTCAAACCATTAAATGATAAATATTTTTTTACAACGCATTTCTTATATGAAATTTGGTGATTATGTTCCGTTCAATATCCTTCACAGAAAATTTCTCAACACAGTACAAGTGACCAAGGATGGAGTTGAAAAGAAAAATCATGTTGTCATTTAAGATCTTTTGTGCAATCACCCTCAGTTTTACATACTACATTAAAAATAGACTATATATCATAATATTACAACGTTAACATTGAAA
>JAGVSQ010000139.1:35760-51747 GCA_022683975.1 Rhyacophila evoluta
ATATTTTATATTATATTTAAATGTATATAGTATAATATATGTTTCATACTTAGGACCGTGTAAAGAACAAATGTATCCTATATTCATATCACAACCAAAAATGTTTATAACATTTTATCCCTATATACCTTGTAGGATTTCACAAGCCTAGATCCAAATGGTCACACCAAAGATGCTATATATATAAATATATATAGAGGCGCAGTTTCCAACGTTGCAGATCACACACCAAAACTATATCATCAATCGATTCGCAAACACATTTAACTTATGGTACACCCTAAGTCATTTTAAAAATACTTCTATTATTTTTTCAAGTTCATGTATACAAAGATATTTCTTCCTAAAATTCGATCTAATAATATACTTTAAACTTATTATATAAAT
Organism: Rhyacophila evoluta; assembly: GCA_022683975.1. Classification (NCBI taxonomy): domain Eukaryota; kingdom Metazoa; phylum Arthropoda; class Insecta; order Trichoptera; family Rhyacophilidae; genus Rhyacophila; species Rhyacophila evoluta. Next base: position 36,148 of record JAGVSQ010000139.1, read on the forward strand.
TGGAGGAGGGAAAAGATATTTGCTTAATTGTCAAAATCCAAATTATATAGGTAATAAAACTATTATAAATCCATGTGAATTCACTAGAACGAGTATGTAACCATATTTTTCAAACAAAATGTGCAGATTTTCGATGCGATGTTTCATTTCTATTTCTAATATAAACTCTCAAATGGATGGCTTATAATTAAACAACAATAAATATACATATGTAAGAAAAAAAAATCAGAACTATTAAAACAAGATTTATAAAATGTATTGCTTGAAGGAAGTCATATTAAAATCTGTAAGTACTGAACTAATTAATCTAGGTAATGAACACTTTTAAATATTTATTCATAAAATAATAACAAATCAATTATAGTCAATCAATGTAGTAAATATGCAAATATGACAATAGAAATAGCATTGTCACGCAATAAGTAGACTAAAGATTAATATCTGTGATAATAAATAACTGGATTTTGTAGATACATAGTTTTGTTTTACAAAACACATTACATGAATAATCAAAAAAAATTAACTTCATAGGAATGAGTTAATTACGTCTATATTGAAACACACATTCTGCCAAGTTAACAATGACGCTACAAGATAGTTACAATAAAATCTTCTACCGACAAATTTCATAAAATTGTTGCGAATGATCGAGATAATGTGTCGTACAATCAGAAAGGTTGGGAGCCGCCGCCACAGTGGAATATAAGTCTTAAATCCTACGGATAAATGACCCAACAGCCCCTTAATACCACTCCTTGGTATTGATATCACATGATCACAGATAATAGTCCAACTCTACACTTCACTCACACCGCCCCGATTCATACCAATACATACTCGAAACGAATCTGTATATCCACAGGCTATAGAACAATATGGCTAAAACTCTGAATGATCGATCTTTTACTACTGTAATGTTTTTTCAATAGTGATTTGCTTTCCCGGTGTTATTTATGACGGAATGAAAAACATTTTTTTAGAATCGCGATCGTAAATATTGGTCAATCAATCGAACAAAGAATCAACTGAATTTGAAATATGAAGTTTACCATATTCTGCTGAAGATTCATATGGTCTGTCTTCCGAATGTAAATATATAATTCATACATCTCATAATCAAAATAATTCAATATAAATAGATAAAATAATTTATATTTTAAATTTAATAAAAGATTTGTCATCCATTCAGAAGTCAAAGCCATATTGATGATAGCCTGGTAAATGTGAATTCCCACGTCAGTCGTACAATATAATTGTTAAGAAAAAATTACTCTATACTCCGGAGGTAAACAGTTAATTAAAAAATGCACCACTCTCTTTTTTATTTATACAAATTATTTACACACTACAACAAAGCTTCATCGGGGCTCTTCTTTGGGAGGGGCACCTCCCCCTCCAGCCCCTTCTAAGGTCACCCTCTCCTCGCGATCACGACATAGCCTGTGAGCTTTACACTTGTCATGATGATTGACGATTTCGAGGCGGAAATTTCCATTGCCTTCAACGAAAGATGTCCGAATATCTGGCAGCTCATGAGACCATCGCCGACAGTAAGTGCAGAACATGATGTTTAACCTATCATCATACTGCAACCAGGCGAATTGCTCCAGCCAATTTGGGCGGAATCTCCCGCCTTTTCTAGCGGCTGGAGAAGCTCTCGGAGGGGTCTGTATGACAGATTCTAATCTAGGAGGTTCAGTGGTTCGTCGGGTAGGCGTTTCAGTGCAGTAGTTGATAGGTCCTGGTGAATTGGGAGGCGGAGGCTCAGGCAATTTGCCCTGCGTGAGGTAGCGCTGCAGTGTGCTGTGTGTATCCGTCAGGAACGGCTGGGAGGGTGCGGATTGCCACGGGGCGCCCGTGTCCTCCTTGGCTTGGGCTGGCCCCGACCCGCAAGTATTAAGTCTCGCCCAACCGATCGTCTGTCAACAGAGAAGGAAAGGATTTGTTTTTATACCAATCATTTTGTGTCTTTTATCTTTAGATTAGACATATTTTTTGACAGTGGATGAGTTTTTTCTCAATGCGAGAAAAAAATCAAGCTTTTTTTTTTTTTGAATTTATATGAATTTAGATTGACAAGGCAGATCCCTTCCTTCCCGTAGACGACTTGTAGCAAATTGTTACAGACATTTTGTAAACATGTTTCAAATATACAGTGTATTTTTTTGTATTTTACAATGTTACAAAGAAGAAAAAGATCATTCCCTGCAGAAATAATAGTAAAAGCATAAAATTAAGGTCACGTAAAAATTAATGACCTTGCGAACTATTATAGAAACCAAAAAGGCTTACCTTAAATGTGACAAATGTGGAATATAAATTTTTAAAACCCACAATAATTTAATCGTACTTACATCTAAAATTGTAATATACTACAATAATAACAAGTATATAATATAATCGAACAGTTTTAAAAACAAATGACAATATTTTATGTATATTTATTTATCATCATAATTATGGATTCCTAACTGCTTTCACTTGACATATTCTCATAAAAATCAATATCCCATCTACCCAGAAGACAAGAACATAAATTAATGAAATTAAAACAAAGCTTTACTCTGATTGCATAAACTGCAAACATTCTACAGTTATTTGAAATTTAACTTACAACCTAACTTTTTGTGTATGAAATAAAGCATAAAAAGTGGCGTTAAAAAGATTATATTCCAAAGAAAATAAACATTGTACATGTATTTTTATAGCCATTCTAGATTTCATAAAATTGCTGAACTTGTGTTATGAAAATAGATTAGGAATTTGTCATTTTATTGTAAATTAGATTGTGATCCAGATTAATGTTTTTACTTATTGTTGACATATGTGTTTATTAGGGGTTGTTGACATTTGTGATATGATATTATCTATTTAATTATACATTTAATATTGATTACAAACTAACTTATATTATTTTTTAACAATATTGCGAATGAGTAATTGAGATATGGTACCAAGTGTCATACAACTGAATCAGTTTATAAAAGAAATGACTTTTAATATGTACACCTAAATGAATATTAGTACATACTATTAATTCTAGTAAATGACTGAATGAATAGAGGTCTGAAGATCATTGATTACAATATATAAATTTCGAAAAGTCATAATGAATTTCAAACAAATTGTTGCCGATTTTATTTTTTAAATGTGTAACAAGTATAATTTGTTTGTTAGTCAAATCTGTAATACACTATAAATAAAATTTGGAAACTTCGTAAAAATAAGACAGCTTGTAACAAAAACATATTGCATAAGATTCTCCAATAATTTTTATCTTGACACTAAACAGAATGGTCAAATAACTAAACGTCATGGTTCTCCATGGTGAAGAGTTAATAGTTGAAAAAAATTGTCACAACACTAGAAAATGTCTAAAATACAAAGATAACTTTTTAACGATGTTCAAAAGCGTAATATGGTTCTTCATAAGGTGAAGTTATCTAAATTTTGGTGTCGCTTAACAATCAGATTATTTTTAGTAATTTTTTTTTAAATAATCGATGCATATTACAGACATTAATAAATTGGAGCAAAAATAATGTTTTTGACTAAAAAATAATTTCTTTCAAGGAAAAAAAATTTTTACAATAAGAAAACCGAAATTTCATTTGGTTGTGAATAAACTTGCATTAATACTAAATAGCCTGTGCAAAAGTGTTTTAAAAATTTCAACATATTCCAGTTTTTTATGTAAAGTAGGTAAAACAATGTTGTAAAATTGATACTGTGTGAATAAGATTGCTAACTAAATATATATATATTATTTATAAAAAATTATGTGCCTAAAAAATATATGATAAAAAAAAACGTGGCATCAAATTTATCAGATTAAAATATAGACAATTCAATCAATATTGACCATAGCTCATTAAGAAAATCCCATATTTGTACGTAACACAGCCTAGTTTAGTGTGCAACATCAATAACGACTGAGAAAATGCAATGTATTGATCAAGCCACCAAACCACTTAGTTGCATTCTAGTTCAAAAATGTAGTTTCAGTTCATAATTGAAACTAATGATTGGGCTGAAATTACAAAGCTTTTTTATTATTTAACTAGGTAACTGATTCTAATATAATACCACGTTACTTTTTTTCTCGTGAAAAAACATTCTCGGACTCACCATGTGCATGTCTGCGGTGTTAATATGATAAGGCGGCACGTCCATGGTTTCTTGCTTAATGCCTGTCGTGGAGAGGTTGTGCGAGGGAGGGAGGGGGGTAAGAGAGGAAGGGGTAGCAGGGGCCGAGTGTGCGGGCGGGGGAGGGCTTAGTCCGACGTCGCTGTCTCCGCCCCGCCCGCACCCCCGCATCTGCTGCTGATGCTTCACTGCGGCCACCAGCGCCGGACTACCCTTGTACGCCAAGGAGGATAACTGTGGACAAACCAGACAGAGATTATAAGTTAAGATATCAGTAATCAAAAGTGGCTGTTACAATTAGTGAACAAATCAATAAATAATATATATGGATTAATGGCTATAAAGACAAATGATATAACCTACTTCAAGTGTTATTTATTTGGCAGCAGGTGAAATTTATGTTTTTATCTATGTATTGTATTTCTCAACAATTTCCTGCTCCATAAGTTGGTGTAGTTTGACAATAGGTTATTTCACACAGCCCCAGGTATTCAATTAAAAAAAAAAAAAAAAAAAATAATCCATTTTCCTTTATTACTTCTGATTAATATTTTTTTTTAAATATGCATATATCAGTGTGCCAGGGAGCCAAGTAAAAATAATATAATTGTCTTTTTAATTGACTAACTAATCTTTCAATTTACATTTAAATGAGAAAATAGCAGAAGCGATGAAGCAAATATTAAAATTGCGCTTAATTTGGATATATAAGGAAAACAATTAACATTTGACATTTGATGCTAAAAAAAAACTCATGTAACATGAAAAAGGATGGACATGCATGGTATTCTGGCAGTAATGTGCAACCTGCGAATCGGATAAATCTCTATGCTAATTATTTTTAGCATTAACGGACAGATATTGGATATTATCATCTGACTCTATGTGCATGGAAATGTAAAGAAATTTTTACATACTATAGGAGAAATAATAAAATAATTGCATATTATTCTAAAATTTGAATTGGATATCTAAAAAGTAAATTATACTGAGAGTAGAATATGTTTATATAGATTTCATCTACAATATTTACTATATATTTATGTACAAAAAAGTTGTATCAGATTTTTAAATGATTAATATGAAAAGGTCGACTCATACTGCATTAAAATATAATTTAATAATTCCGAAACAAGATCTGGTATATAATCTAACCAACAGACAAATCTCAATACAAGACATTTTTCTAAATATGAAAAAAAAGTCTTATCTTCATGCTCATCCTACGAGAGCTACAAGATTATCGGTTCGACTATTGCTATAAAATCGCTATAATATTATAGAAATATTATATTTATTCGGAGTGTTGCACTGACTGACTGATTGACCTTTATCAATGTATTATGGTTTGTGTTTCTACTAGTGGAGTACAGTGGAGTATTTTTCCAGAAATACTAATTACAGATAGTAAAATACTCATAGATAAAATAACAGTAATTTCTCATGTCTTCATGGTGGATTGTGTTGTCAATTCTGTGATTTGACTAATACTTGACAAATAAATGGCCTATTTGGATTATATTCCATTACAAATAAAATGTAAATATATAATCACTGTTGCCCACTGGTTAAATGGCACAAAATTTTATTGGTAATTGGAACAATATGTGTATTAAATATACAATTAAAATATAAAACCTAATTGTAGTGCTGAGTAGACAAAACAATTATTATGCAATTTTTTCACTAATATTTTTTTTTATAATCTTTAATAATCGATAAAAATCATAAATATGGCCCTTAGCAAAAAGGTTGAGAGCTTCTGATCTTATAGCCAAACCAACTTTCACTTAGACACACCAATTGACAAATAAATTATCATCTTTCGAGAATGGATATTATTTTCATAGTGTGTGTGTGTGCCAATTATTTTAATATATGAAATCCTACATAGAAAGCAGTAAATCAAACTCATGACAGGTTTATTGCCTCACCACTACACACAAGGGCTTCTTTATAAGAATTATAAAAATATAACGGTTTAAGAGGAGAAAATTCTCAACAGATATTTTGATCATGCATAACAGAAAAGATGATTATAAAATCTTTCCAGGCAATATACTAATCTACAATATCTAGCTATCAGTCATTATAAACTTTAAACGTTTTTAAGATTTTACAATATTGTAATGAGTTAGCCAAAAGTTGGGCCCATCGAACATATTCCAAAGGACTCACGTAAACAACATTAAAAGAAGTTTTATTACACAATAGAATGATGATATAAGCTGACTTAACACGCCCACAGATATAACCCACACATTGTGAGGTTGGTGACCTTTATCGCGAAAGAAGTGATATTCCTACACAAAATTTTTAATAAATAACTGACTCCTTATCAGTTTTTTTAAGCCTACCAGTAGTCAGTTAAAATGTAACATTCAGAATGTAGCTAACAGGATATGGCGAATGTATTTTTGTATTCATTTAATTTTGCTGCATTGGGCCAATATTTTAATATATCAATATATGGAAGCTAATTATACTTATAAGTCGATGTATTTAGGCATTTGAAATTACACGAATATAAGCCAGAAATGTTTTTAAAGGTTTCGATAAGGACGGTGTTCATTTGTCAGATATTCCTCCGATAAGGACGGTTTGACATTCAGATGATAAACGTAGATGATGAGCATTAAACACTATCTGAAAAATCTAAAGAGTGTAAAGTGAAAAGGAGATCGATTAGCAAATACTTCAATAAGATAGGAATGTAAGAAACTAAAAACGTGGGCGAAGCTAAGTTGAAAGATGGTCTGTTTTGATGTAATAAAAAAAATATGAGCTTTGTCAAGTGCATATATGCATAATTTGACTACAGAAACAAAGTCAATGATACAAGACTCTTTTTAATTAGTTATACTGTTTATCTGCCTTTAATTCTGAATAAATTTACTACTGATGAAGTATGTGGACAAGAGTAGTGACATGGAAAAGAGATGTTTTTTACTATGCCTATTAGATAAAATAAACAAAAAACAATTACTGACAAACAAGATGTAAATTTCAAGCAATCAATAGGAATAGAACTCTGAATCTCTCGTTAAATGTCTGACAAATGCTTTAAAATAGGTAATGAATACAACACACCATCTATATTCGTAGCAAAGCTACAATACAGCTTGTCAGTAGCACCATATTTTATATAAAAAATTGATTTGCTAAATATATAAAACAATTTTGGTGATCATAACAAAAAATTTCAAATTTCGCATAATTCTTTGCCGACATAATTCTTTCTATGCCATAATGAAATTCCAAATTCGTTCCCAATGCATTAATTGGTATGTATCCACTGACTATGAACTTAGTTTTGAAGGAATTTATGTGTCAACTTGTCAATCTCAAATAAACACTCATTCATTAGTTAACGTGCCAATGCAAAATGCAATATTGGAAATACGCCAGTTGCAAGAGGCAATAAAATGTATTGCAAATAGCTAAAACCATTGAACTAATGCCAACTTCTGACATTCCCATAAGATTGTTTACTACTCGTGTTTATCATAAGGCAATGGGAAAATTAAGTAAACTCAAAAATTGTAAATCACTCAAACATAATTGATAATAAATATGCTGATTTGTTATCACTAAACTTTACCTTTAAATCTAACGAGACAATAAAACGAACATCACTAGATCAAATCTGTTCAAGATTGGCCACTGTAACTGAGCTATTAAGCTAAGCTTTAAATAACACATGCAATAAATCTGAATATGTAACACCCCATATATGTTTTACCCAACTGATTTAAAATAAAAAATTACTAAACCATGCTTTGGGGTGAACATTAGAAATAATTACCTGTGCTTCGGTGAAGTGCCTCTGCATCTGGGCGGGTGAGTCCATCATAGCTGGGTGTGCTGCGGGCGGGGCCAGGAGATGAGCATGCGGGCTCTCGCAGCTATTTAGGTTGGGTCCCGAGGAGGAGGAGGAGGCTGCAGAGGAGGCAGGAGGAGGTGCTCCCGTCCCACTAATCTTACGCCGCCGTTTCTCCCCAGTGAATACGCTGCCTCGGTCAGCCGCTTCTGACCGCGACGAGCTGAGGTTTTCCGCGGTCGGCGTCCGCCTCTCTTCCATCTGTGAATAAAGAAAAACGACATAAGTAGATTGAATTTCACCTCCCAATAAAAATATGAATATACATATGAACCCAGGAGAAATAGAAAGGATATAGAAATCAGTAACTCAATCTCAATAACGAAATAATATTATAACATTATCTGCACAAAGGAACAAGACAAGAGAAGTAAAACACTTCTTTACTACGAATTTCATTCTACAATATTATCTAAAATATCTAGTGTACTCCCATATCCACAAATCCCATTTATTGCTGACAGCCATTTATATAATGATAAAAACTAAATCTTCACTGCAGAAAAGCAATTTTCAATCAAATGAGAATGTAAACTAAAGAACACTGCATAAATATAACAATCCATAGCTATTACAATGTCAATGCTGCAAAGAAACTTCAATGTCAATATATTATTACATTCAGCCTGTAATCTAGGCTATGATGTGTGAGATCATTGAATGCATATTTTGATAAGAGAAGTAATCATATAAGTCACAGTTCATTCCCCTATTGCAATTATATGAAACATTTCACAGATTGTTTAGCGTAGTGTAATATAAGATAATATCTTTTATGATTGCCAGCATTCTGTAAATGTTCTGTCAAATGGTGGAGAATTTAGATTTTAAATATAATAAAAGAATGTATATTAATGAACCACATTAGTTCTTTTAGAAGTAAACCCTAACAATCACAAGTGCCTGAAAGTGATTTGTTTTTGAACACAAAACTAATTAAAATGAATAATTTTCAATAGGTGTTTCATTCTCAAATTAGATTTATCTTGCAATTAATATCTTTGATTTAGTGTTAATAATATTTTATGATAAGTAATTTTGTTGATATGGGGATGTCATTCATTTTGTTTTGATAATTTATACTTATAAACACAGCTTAACGATGACGAAAGGATAAATAAACCTTGAGGGTCTATGTTAAAAGATTAATAATTTCTAAAAGTTGATTTTCAATAAGTTGATGAAAAACCTTGATACTCAAAACTATGCAATTAATAGTATTTTTTTAATGAAAGAATGGTTCCTAATTGCAGTCAAAAACGAATGTAGCGACATATTTAATTTTAAATTTTAATATGAAGAGGGAGAGTAAAGTCTGTTTGAAAATAATAAAAATAGATTAATTTATGATTATTTCACAATTAAAATTACACCAAGATGCAATTCAGTATGCAAAAGAAAGTCCAATAGTGTAATGCGTGATTTTAATCGGACTAGGATAAATTATTCGAAGAATCGGGTACTTCCTCATAGTAAGTCGTTTGGCAATTTAATTAATGCCGTCTTAATTTTGACCGAGGTGCACCAAATAAATATAAAAGATAATGAAATAATAATAATTCTTAGATACCTTTGAATTTAATGTATTATTTTCCGTTAGGCCCCTGACTTGTAAACTCTCAGCGGTTTTCAGGAACATTGGCAGCATATGTTGGCCGACATTTACTTCGCCCTGGAAAAAAAGAGAAAATAAATTTAGATAACAATAAATCAAACACAATAAAATGAAAGTGTACTCCTTAATGAATTAGTAACTATTAAACTTTGTAAACATTTCTAAATAACAAAGAAACTATTGAAAAGCGATGTAAAATTCAAATAAAACAATAAAAAAATATCTTAATGCTTTACAATGAAAATAAAACTTTCAATTCAAGCTGTAAGCCTGATTCGAATTTCTTATTATACAATATGCAACAAATGCAAAGTCTATATAGATGTCTTCTGAGAAATGATTCCATTCCACAAGTCTTTTTCAAGATTCGTTATGTGGTCATATGCAGTGACCCTAAATACCAGTGAAGTGCCAGGAAGAACTTCCAAAAAAACTTTGTTAGTATATGCAGAATAAGAGACATTGTTCAATACATATTGGGAATCTAAACCATCATCCATATTAGACACTAATTCGTAACTGCTGATCAACTTAACATTATATTTCGTTGATTGAAAATCCCTGCAATGACATCGTTTATATAATCGCTAAAGTAACAAATTGAATAATCATCCAATACAAAGTATGTGAAATAAACACTTGCCATAATGTGGTTATCATAATACTAAGGTCATAGGGCAAGTGAACTTGTCCTGTGGCATAACAACGTAAGTTTTAATGCGACCCTAGAGCTGAAGATAAAGCGCCAATTTACATTCGTCTTAAATACATGTTATCATATTTGAAATATACTGGTTCTAATGTTATCATATAGCAGATACAAAAATTGATACACAAGTATAATTCAAATTGTGAATTATTTTATTATTCTCTGTAATTGTAGGCATACAAACTGATAATTTGAGAGATATAGAGTTACAAATTATGGTATTTAGAATACTAATGCAAGAACTGAGTAAGCAGCTATTTATGGAAGTATTTGCGAGCCATCTTAGTAAAAAATTATTACCTGCGGTAGACAAAAAATAACTCTTGCATACTACTCTCTGCTAGCACACATTCTGTGCATGGAAATTTGTCTCCAGAGAACTGAGATTGTGTGTGAAGTCAAAAATAACATGGATAAAAGCCACAAAAATTCCAATCATAAAAACCATGAAAAAATGATTGTATATGTGGATTTAATACAGTCATATTTATAGTAATGCTTTATCCGGTTAATACCCGATTTTTCAATAAATTTACCCATTCAATTACAGTTATAGCACACTGCCTTCTCAATATAAGAAAATTATGTTTTTATTCAGTATTATCTTACCTTATACATAAAGTCTAGTAGTGATTTCATTTCTGAATAGCGCACATCTTTGAGAAATATAATTGGGTGGGGGTGGTTGTTCTGTAGGAATATCGTCTCAAAGTATGGTGAACATGCTGACAATATCGTCTGGTGGGCCTGAAACAAAAAAAAACACACATTATAGCAAACTATCAATCACTCCTATCCTATAATAAAAGGACTTAACTTGCAGTTTTCATAAATGCTTCTAAATGACTCGAGTCATTTTGGCAAAGAAATACCTTGATATAGTCTAATCGAATTGCCATCGAGTAGAAGAGTTCACATGAAAATCATTAAAGAGAAATGTGGAGGTAACTATAGGCAATATATAGGCAAGATATACCAGGGTCGTAGTGATTTTATGGACATTGTTAGCCATTCACTTAACCACACTATTAAAGTTCATGAAATTCGGACACAGTATTAATATCATAACTGTACATTGCATATATTATATTAACACTGAAGCTTATAGCATATTTTTAGTAATGTTATATATTGTATATAAATTATCCATGGCTTTGAAAACTAACTGTTATTGTAATATCAAATTGATAACTTATTACTTAAGTATTATGGGCAGATTAAGAATTTACAGTAGTAATAAGTAGTGTGTATAATAAAATCAATTTTACAGCTGTGCAATATATCATAAAAGTCATGTTATTTACAGTAATTATTATAACAAAAAAAACCACCAACTCTCAAGACTGCAGAACTGTATCAATATGCAAATTAGTTAATAACTGTTAAATGTAGAATTGCTTGCCTGTAAGTTATTAAAGAATCTCATTTGATTCAATCTTTATCAGCTTATTTCATCATTTTAAATTCATCTTTCGATTCAGCACAAAATAAATATTAAATGAACTAATCAAATTGTGTACCAGTTAATATATTTTATAAATATAGTGGTAAAGATTAAAGATTATAGTAATACAAAGTAATGCAGTTAGATAGAAGTCCTTTATATAATACAATTATTGCATATAATTCATCTTAACTTGACTTCACTTTAACTGCACTGATGTTCACACAATATTAGACATCAGTGCAGGGTGTAAAGAATGAAAGTTTCAAATAACCGGTGGTTAGCCATTCATTTAAATTCACGAGCTTATGCTTTCAGTCCCTTTACACACATTGAGAGGATTTATACAAGAAATGATATTAGTCTAATTACAGAAATAAAAATGAAATTGCTATATTTACACTTTTTAATAATGTAAAACAAAAAATGAATCACGTTTTATTGATATGGATTTTCAAGAAATTATATTCAGTTATAAATTTACAGGTCAAACAAGACTATAATTATTATAACCTCTCTACAATGGTCTTGATAATGGTGCAACAACCAATAACACCATAGATGGTGACATAAGTCCGTTAAAAAATATATTTTTGTATAATACAATGTTTACTGTGTTCAAATGTGTCTATTTTATTCTCATTATCTACATCAAAAATTATACTCTTTTCATAAGAAACTTGTAAAATAGTTCATGATATTTCCCTCTATTTGCAATGTTTTCTTGAGTGAAACCGGTTCTTATCATTTTAAATAGATATTTGGAAGTAGTAGAATATTTAAATTTGATAGTTATTAGTGTCTGTAGTATAGAATTTATACTATTCTTTAATATAAAAAAAGAAATCGCTTGCAACAAAACAGTAAATCCAGCCTAAAGAATGCAAAATAGACGTTATTCTTGTACAAAAATGCATGGAAAATCATTCTATGCACATAAAATGCTAGAGCAACATGGAAGCAACTGCCTAATCTATTTTAGGTCCCTATTGAAATGTGATAAAAAAAACATGAGCAAGACAGCATGATATCTGTGTGCTCTGTCTGGGTGGCATCATCTCTTACCAGCACACAAAGGTTAATGACACTGTAATAATTGAGGTTAACAATCTAACATTTCGGCCATCACTATTCTCTATGTGTATAGAAAAAACACATACTTTCTTCTTTTGCAGTGTTGATTTTTGGATGCTTTCAGCAGATAAAAAAGGTATGTATTTTTTAAAACTACAAATATATAGTAAAGGATTAAACTATCAAAAAAACTCAATAAAGATTGGTTACTATTCAGTTATAATATTATCATTGCAAATGATTATTATTTGGGTCAGTTGTTTTTGTTGACATTACAAGAAGTAATTTTGGAGGTTAACAAACCAACATAAAAAAAGTATTTTTTTCCAGTCATCAATTAATATGTTTTATAACAATTTTGTACAATTAATTTATTGATTAGAAAAACTTATAAAATTATATTTTATCTTCTTACTAATGGACTTGATATCTATTAATTTTAATGTGGTTTAACAGTGAAACTGTATAAAAATCTGAAATAATATTAAATTAATGAATGTGGTTCATTATAAATAAACCTTATTAACAATTAAATAATAAAGCAGTGCAATTTTTGTTACAATCTTTGATCTGAGCTAATATTATGATGTTTAATTTCTAAAGCAATCTGAAAAGATAACACAATTAGTATCCTAACTATATTATAGAAATATTATTTTAATTAAAAAGCGATGTATTATTATTGTGTTTATGTACAAAATGAAAGACAAGCATTGAATATTGTTTTATATCAAGATTTCCAAATGTTGGGCCTTGTCACTAAATTTTACAGCAATAACCAATTCCACCCCTCCTAAACCAGTGTACATAAACTTTATTTGGACCTTTCGAGTCCGTACCAATTATTTTAAGATCATTTTTTTAAACCAACCATGAAGCTTGAATTAATAACAGGTGAATCAAAATGATTCACAGTCATTGTCCACTGAACCACAATGCAATCTCACTAGAAGGAACAATAGATTTACCAGCATTATCCAACAATTATTATTGATTACGCTCACATAACTACTTAATAAAAAATCATCAACAGAAGATAAATTATGGTAATTCATATTGCATTCACAATCTACAGTATCACATTCAGCCAGTAATATTGAAATTAAAATGTATAGTTTAATAGATAGTGTCATTGAGTTTGACATGATCTAGAAATTAAAAATGGGTATACGGTGGTTTTCAGTGTTAAAATGTCCCCCATTTACAAAAGAATAACTAAACTACACATTTGAAAACATCAGTTATTGAAGATCCATGAAAGTCCAATGAAGCACCTTCCATTTAAAAACGATCAAAGCTACTTAAAATCATGGGTTCACTGTAAAAATGGGTAATATTTCTGTATTGTACTTGCGATTTTGAACATATTTAATCCCATTCCTATTAATAGGCTAATATGACAAAATATTCCGTAAATTTATTCCACAAAATGGTATCAAATGCAAACCACAGCATATAAAAACTTTGCATATAACAGAAGAAGTAACTTCTGTCGTAGGTATTAAATTACATTGTATCTTTTTTGCTGTGAATTTTAATTCGTAAAAGGACAATTTTGCAATTAAAACAAGTTTTTTGCCATTTCTAAATAAAGAATTCAGTCAATGGCAAATAGTTTTTTTTGAAGTTTGATGACCCTGATAAATAAAATACAGTTAGCTGATTTTTTTAAATCCCTATACCTAATCTAACATATCAGTAAAACATGGAAGTTAATAATGTTGAAAAGTAGACCCATTATTAAATTATAATAGCTTTCATAATAATGGATGACCTGTCATACTATATTATGAATACATGGAATTGTCTATAGAATCAGGTTGCAAATCACTTGACAGATCTCTATCAGAAAATATACATACCTAATTTAGTAATATGATATTATGGGATCTCGATTTAAATTCTTGATACAGTTTTAGATTATGCTTTGGCTATATAATCTGTCCAATGATTGAGTTATTGACCCAGAATTAGGCAACAAAAAAAAAACATTTTATACAGTTACACATTTATGTGTTACTAAGTTAATAATATCTATTCACGCATTACAGATTGAGCACTGAACTAATCTATGTTCAAAACACAGAAAGAGTATTTGACACCAAAAAAGCAAAAAGTGATTAAAAGGTCGTAATTATAAACAGGTCGCTTTTGTAAAATTTATTTGTATAATTACAACTTTTTCGCAAATTTTATAATAGTGGAAGAGACACAAAACTAAATTGCTAAACTACTTAGCACCCATTCTAGAAGAAACTATTCAACTATAAAAAATCATAAAACATGAATTATCTTTCAAAACCCTGTATTTTAAAAATGGAAATATTGTTCAATATAAAAAAAATCTATGTAACTTTTACCAGATATTTTTCAGAAATATATGGAGAAAACTAAAACTATAAATAGGTGCTTTTTTTCGGTTAAATGATTATTTTATTTTAAAACATGTACACACTTAAAATATGAGAGCACACAAAAATGAATAAATTATTGAGATTACTAAAAGATTCTTAAATCATAGTGGCAAGTCAATAAAGCAGCCTATTAGTATTAGAAATCTATGACATGATTGTTCATTTCTAATACAAGAAATGCATTCAAAGCTATGATCATATATTTCAAATAACTAACATTAAATTATGTGAGATTTCAACAACTTGAGATGTATCCATAAGATTGTATTTTCATGAACATTTTTTTCATATAATGCTATAATTATACATTTATATGAA